>JAANYP010005404.1:0-27500 GCA_020465985.1 Centrapalus pauciflorus | reverse complement strand
CCCACATTATTTATTTATTTTTATCATTAATAGCAACAACTTTTGTATTTTTTTACCGATTATACCAACTTTGACTTGAAAACCTGTTATAACAGGTTACTTATCAATTAATACCAACAACTTTTATCTTTTTACCAATAATAGCAACAACATTTTATATTTTTACCAATAATAGCAATAACTTTTAACTTTTTACCAATAATAAAAACATATCAAATTAAAATTTTCTTTATCTTTAACTAATCTACTTTAAAGAAACTAGATTTATGAAAATCGAAATACAATCAAATAAGTTCATAATCCATTTTTTTGTTTAAAATTTGTTAGAATTAAATCAAATGCAATGTGTGCCTATAAAATAGATAAAAAAAATATGTATTCTATAGACATTAAAAAATGAAGATTATCTAAAATGAAGATTATTTTAATGTGTCATATTATTTTAAAAAATGAACATTAAAAAATGAAGATTATTTTAACGTGTCATATTTTCATGTATAACATGGTTTTATAGGTATGATAGGGTCGACCATTTAAGTGTAACATGACAACGTGAAACTCACATCATTTTGTATAAAATGTCACAGAAATATAATGAACACATTATGCTACATTTATATTCTTTTTTGGATACTTAGTTTAACAAGATTTGCAAATATTATTGTAATATGTATCCAAAAAATAATACATATATAGCATAATGTGTAAATTATATTTCTGTGACATCATATAGAAAATACATTGTGTTTCATGTTGACATGTTACACTTAAATGGTCGCCCCTATCATACCCCTATAAGGCTAGGAGTGTGCAAAAAAACCAAAAACCAATCTGAAACCGTAAAAACAAAATAACCAAACCGTTTGGACTTTGAAATTTCAAAAACCAAAAATTTCGGTTTGGTTTCGGTTTGGAGGTCAAAATAATCCGGAAAAAAACCAAACCGAACTGAAGTGTTATAATTTTAAAATTTATAAATACTCTTTATTCGTTACATTTCTTCACTTAAGTTTTTTATTGAAAGTTTTAACTTTTCAATGTCTAAATTTCATATGAGACTAAAACTCACTTTGAATATTATGATGATTATTATTGTTTTATTATTATTGCATTTGTATATTGTCATGGTTTTGAATGATAAAATAATTTAATGTCTAAATCTTGTTTGTGAAAGAGTGCATTAAGTGTTATATCTTTTGATTTTATGTATCCATATATATGTTTATTCCTATATATATATATATATATATATATATATATATATATATATATATATATATATATATATATATATATATATATATAGACTAATTTGTGTGTGTGTTTTGGTTTTAGAAAGAAAGAATTGAAAATGAAAACCATGACAAAGAAATACCGAAACCAAACTGAAACCGATCAAATCGTTTAAAATCCAAACCGAACGGTTTCTTGAATATAGAAACCGATGTTTGGGTTTGGTTTTTGGTTTTTCCAAAAACCGATCCATGATCACCCCTAATCAAAATAATCTTCATTTTTTAATGTCTATAGAAGATATATTTTTTATATTTTTATAGGCACACGTTGCATTTGATTTATCTCTAACAAAATTTAAACAAAAAATGGATTATGATCTTATTTTATTGTTTTTCGATTTTCATAAAATTACTTTTTTTTTAAATAATGATTAGTTAAAGATAAAGGAAATTTTAATTTGATATATTTTATTATCGGTAAAAAGTTAAAAGCCGCTGCTATTATTGGTAAAAATATAAAACGTTGTTGCTATTATTGGTAAGAAGATAAAAATTGTTGGTATTAATGGATGGTAACCTGCTATAGCAGGTTTCCAGGTCAAAAGTTGATATAATCGGTAAAAAAATACAAAAATTATTACTATTAATGATAAAAAATAAATAATATGAGTATAAACGATAAAACTAAAAAAAAGTTATTGATGCTTTTAGCATATAAGCCTTTACTTTGTTATTTTATTAAGTTAGTTTACAGGGATATTGAGTGCAATGGCCAATGCAAAGTTTATGGAAGGAATGGTAAATCTAATGCATACTTTGGGCAGTGTGATTAAACCTTGGGACTTGGAGATTGGTCACCCTCACTGTCACCCCTCTTCCTCCAATTCCTTTTACTTGCTTGACAAAAGATTTGTTTCTTGCAACCAAAGATTTGGCACAACTATTCAGACTCAATAGGCCAATAAATAATTGCTTTTGTGCTGCATTGACTTCCTAAATATTAGATAAATAGTCTTTTATGTAATTTAATCATTAAGTTTTAAATATTCATTTAAACTTAACTCCATCTTCAGTAGTTAAGTTAAAATGATTGAATGATTAACACAATTCATATAAAGTGTTATTTCATACACCATAGGCTATAACACTTAATTTTTAAGTCAATTAACTTATATCACTTTCAATGAAAAAGAGAAAGCATACACTCAACCATAAACAACAATTTAGTTAAATTTACAGGTCAAAATTATATGGTATAATGTATGAGAAATTAAGGTATGATGTATAAAGAAAAAGAAGCTATTAAACAGTTTGGTTTTCTATTGCTTAGGATAACATCTTAAAATTGAATAAATCACAATGATTAAACAACCCGAATAACACCCCTAGTGGGAAAATAGTGAAAGATGAGTTTGACACCATATGATAAATTATCACTTTTAATTTTATGATTAAAGAATGAGCAAGTTGTTGTCATAATGTGATCCATTGTGAAATTCATTTGACTATATGATAAGATATCACCGTAAGAATATTTTGAAACGTGTTTTATGTGTCTTATGATTATTGAATGTATATGAAAGTAAACCATGAACTAGCTAGGCTAATAGGCTTATATGCAGGTCGGCTAAACTGATATCATACATATACGAAGGGATGTATAAATTCTCGGACGAAGGAAATGTATGGCGAAAGTCCGCTATACAAGTATAGAAAGTAAAGGTACTCGTGCTCTTAACTTACAAGATTGAAAACCAAATTCATTGAAAAGATTGGCGCTATTGAATGGAGTGATATACAAATAGGGAGAAAATGTTCATGAAAATAAGCATTCAAATTTAGTGGTTATTAGCAAGTTGTAAGTTGAACAACTCAAAGAACTAATGTTTGTGGTTTTGAAATAGAGGAATACATGGATTTTCGAAAGCTTGACTTTGTGTATAAGCTAGTTTTGAAACCTTTTAAGTATTCTATTAAGGGTTACATTATATTTATGAAACACATTAATTTATCATTTTTATCAATATATTAATAAGTCGTTTTTTTTTATAATATCAAAATAATATTATAAAAATCACTAAACTCGTTTTTTTGTGCATGATGCATGTGTTACTTATCTGGTAACGAGCTCTCTTTATTAGTCTTAATACATTATAAAATAGTAAAAACTTTATATTAAAAATACAATTACATTAAACAATAGAAAATATCGATTTACAAGAACAAATAACACACAAGACACTAAATATAAGTTGAGAGTAATAACAAGAATAGATCATTACATATTTATATATATGTGTGTGTTAAAAATGATAAAGAAAATTTCCTAAATTTGTATTTGACCAGTTATAGTAGTAATTGATTGTTACTAATAAGTTGGTTTACCAATTACCACAAATAAGTTAATTAGTATGCTTAAAATCATAAAAATTATAAGTTAATTATATTGATCGATACAAAATATCTATTATATGATAAAATTTATCATGTATAATAACCATTAGTTTTTTAATCAATAAACTTGTTGCCTTTCAGAAAAAATAAATGTTTTATAATCTACAAAATTCATATAATCGAAAAACTTAAACTAATTTTTTACGACACAACATACATTTATTGCAACATTTAATGTATAGTTATATACGATGAGATAACTAAAACCATGATTTAGTTACATCATTAGTTACTGTAGTAGATTGTAAAAATATCCATCAGCGCGCCTTAAAAATGTTGTAACATATAACGTAACACGAACTTAACAAACACTAAAATGTGATGTATATAAAAAAACATGATTATGGTAAATTTATTAGTGATATATATATATATATATATATATATATATATATATATATATATATATATATATATATATATATATATATATATATATATATATATATATATATATATACTCAAGTTCCATGGAGTCCCATATTAGACTGTAGTCCTGGAGTCCATACTAAATATACATGTTCATTACGATAAAATATTATATTTCATGTAAAAGTGCAATACACAGATGTTCAAAATGTATTATTATTGACCATTTCACATAATTTTGAAGTTCATTACATTAAAAAAAAATTATATTTCACGCAAATATACAAAATGCACATGTTAAAAAGTGCATTATCAGTTCACTTGTGTATATTGTTTAAATGTTGTACTTTTGCATGAAATATAATTTTTTTTTATCGTAATGAACATCACATAATGTGAACTTGTCGATCGTAATACACTTTTGAACATTTGTACATTGCGATTTTGCATTAAATAGAACATTGAACATGTACATTTAATTTGGGACTCTAGGACTCCACTCTAATAAGGGACTCCATGGAACTCAACCATATATATATATATATATATATATATATATATATATATATATATATATATATATATATATATATATATATATAATCAATTTGTATTTACGTTTTGAAGTTTTTTTTTTGGGTTTATTACGAAAAAAACCAACATGGTTTCATGTTTTTTACGTTTTCGTCCATCCATGTTATTTTTTTTCCATAAAACTCCTCAAGTTAGTTTTTTCTATTTCGTTTAGTGAAAATTGGACAATAGAACCCTGTTTTTCAGTTTTTTTAAAATCCGGTTCACTAATTATAA
Organism: Centrapalus pauciflorus; assembly: GCA_020465985.1. Taxonomy (NCBI): domain Eukaryota; kingdom Viridiplantae; phylum Streptophyta; class Magnoliopsida; order Asterales; family Asteraceae; genus Centrapalus; species Centrapalus pauciflorus. The sequence continues at coordinate 22,632 of JAANYP010005404.1, read as the reverse complement.
CCGGGATCTTATGTCCAATTTTCACTAAACCAAAATGAAAACTTTAACTTGAGGACATTTATGAAAAAAAAATAAGATGGAGGGACGAAAATACAAAAAACATGTTGGTTTTTCATAATAAAGCTTTTTTTTTTTCTCATTTTCCAAATCCAACCTAACAATATTCCATGGCTGGTGACCGTGCCTGCCGCTCTTGTGTCCTATGCATATACATGAGCAAATGCACTCAATAATTTTAGTACCCGAAATTTGTATATATTTTCATTAATTTAATTTACATGTAATTTTTAAAAATATCAAAAACATTATGATTGTGGTAGAAAATAAGAATGGTCATACATGTGTTTATTGGAGTGACATATGGACATCACAAATACGGCCAAAGGAGGCAAAAGGGTACATCTAAAAGTTACGAAATCTTGACAAAACATTATGTACGTATATATGTTTTTATATATAGTGTATATGTAATTATATGTACTTACAGTGGGGTAGCCAGAATTTTTCTATCGGATGGCTACATGAATTTTCACACACAAACAAAAATTGTTACGTACACACATTCTTATCGATCAATTACATACACACTATTAACTAGATGTAAGGTCCACACACCACGGATCTAATCAAGGCGTGAACTACGTCAATAAGTGTGGAATCCTCGTTTTAAGTTTACGGATCGATCACACGTAAACACGGAGCCGAACAAGATGCTAGTCGATACGACCCTACACGATGTATTGCTCCGTTAGATGCTGTAAAACTCTCTTAGTTCGTCTGAAATGCTCTCACAAACTCTGAAAGTGTAATTCTCGAAGTATTTTTGAAATAACACAAATAAGTTCATGTTATAACCTGTAATTTCGTGCGTGGCCCAAGCCCACGAACTTACAAGTTCAAGCCCATGCAAGTACGAACTTAGCATGACAAAGTTCGTAGGAGACCTAAGTTCGTGGCCTATAATAAGTTCATAGTCTCATGAACTTATCTAACAATCATGAACTTAACACAATCATGAACTTAATCCATAAATATGAACAAACAAACATGACTTGTATTAATAAAGCTCTATCTATTACATATAACTATCTATTACAAACTAGACTGCTATTGTCACACCGGGTGTACCAACACTAGAAAATAGTTAGAAAAACAATATTAAATTGAACATTTTTATTAACTCATCATATAGATTGACCCGTCTTGAAATCAAGAAAATCAACAATTGAGATATGGATGAATTTAAAATCAACAATCCAAAAATTTATGTATAAGTTATAAAATTGCCTTGATGAATCATAAAATAAAAAAAAGAATAATATCAAATATCAATTGTAGTCGTGTATATTGTTCCATTGGCATCCTAAATAAGTAAATAGTACTTAAATAAGTAAACAAAATGGGCCATCAATTTAAAGTCAATTAATGTACGTAATTTGTGTGATGAATAATTTTATTACAAGTTAATATTTGAATTGTTATGCATAAATGAACCAATATTTGGTTAGGTTGACAACTTGACAAATATGCTTTTACATGATAAATTTGATAAATACAATCTATCTATATCTATATCTATCTCTACTATTAAAAGAGTAACCATACTCTTCTCTTGTGAAGCCACGTGTCATCACCATGAATCGACACGTGGCATTTATGGGTTTTAAAATAATAAATAATTTAATTTAATTCTATCCAAATCTAACATAATCTACTTTTAAATTCAAATCAAATCAAACAAAATCTAATACTCTACTAGCTTATTAATTATAATATAATATAATAAAAGTTTAAAAAAATATAAGAAAACATTTACTCTATATATAGTTTTGTTTAAAAAAGTTAATATTTATATCTTTACCTTTTAATTTATTATATTAAATATATATTAAAAATATCCGCGTATTTACGCGGGTAATAAACTAGTATTATAATAAAGCTAAACAATTTATGACATGTCGCTTCCACAATGCACGAAAACTTCATTTTTCCGTCTCTTTTTCTTAATTTATTACCTAAACTTAATTACATTAAATTTTGATCTTAATTTTTTCTCATTAATATTAAATTAGATATCGCAACATATTAAATTAATGTTTACCTAAAATAAATATGTATCATTATTATCCATAATGATCATAGTTAAATTCAAATGTAAACAATTTAGATTTAAATGTAGAAGTGTATCAATAAAGTAAAACTTTGTGTTAATTATTTTGCTAACAAAATTTTAAATTTAACTTAGATAACAGAAGTTAAGAATTAGATGATAAAACTTCAATTGTAAATATGATAAATTTTAATTATTTGTATTTAGAGATTCCATTTTTATATTTTATCATTTATTTTATTTTATATATATATATATATATATATATATATATATATATATATATATATATATATATATATATATATATATATATATATATATATATATATATATATATATACATTCACGTAATGGAAGCATGTAGTTACTTACATTGATATTTCATATTTGAGTTAATAAATCTGTATATCATAATAAAACAAAACAATTCAAGTCAATCTCACTTCTACAATACAATAAAAATTTATTTTCCCACTTCTTTTTTCAAATTTAACACCTTAACTTAATTGCATTAATTTGAATTTATTTTATTCATTAATTAATTAGTAATAAATTAAATTTTGTAACATATTAAATTAATATTTACCTAAAATAAATATTTATCATTATTATCCATAATAATCATAATTAGATCCAAATATAGAATTTTTAATTAGTTGTGGAAATTATTATATTATTATATATAATAAATGAAAACATCGAATGTCTCATATCACCTTCATGTTTCATAAAAAACGATAACTACATCTTATTATTATAAACAAAATAAAAGATAAATATAATTTATTATTTTTAAAAAAAGATAAATATACTTTATTTTTAATTAATAAATAATAAAAGATAAACACAATTATTTATTTTTCTATGTTTTTATATTTACCTACATACATTTTATATAAATAACTTTAATTAAAATTATCCACGTAATACGTGGGTCATAAACTAGTATTATTATAAAAAGAAAATTCAAGGGACAATGGCCCACCTTCTTCCTATATCGGCCATACCCCTGTGTACTTGAGAAATAAAACTGTTTATGTGTGTATATGTATATATGTATGTATGCATTTATGCACGTTGTAATAAGAGTTCTATATATAAAAATTAACTCAATCCATTTTTGTGTCTTTCATGTTACAATCTGAACTTAACTCAGATTTAAAAACAATGACCCTTAAAAAAGCATGTACCATAAAGAAAGTAATGATTGCAAATGTGGGTGGATCTTGTTATAACTTTAGACAAAATTGATAAGAAGTAATGTAACACCTATCTTTTAAGGTAATACTTTGTTGCTATTAAGTGTCTTTAATATAAAATAGTTGGCAATATATGTGGAAATTGATAAAAGTCTTGTAGCTTGTAGCTTGAAGCTAATGATATTTTAATATGTGAAAATTGCTTATGTCAACAAAATGATAAAATCTTTTGACTTACATAATGATATTAGGCGATTTTGGTTGTGTTGCAAAAAAAAAATGTAACGATAATTTGCATTTTCTACACATATTTATGTGGAAGGACCAAAAGTGTCATTTTATGAAAAGTTGAGTAATATTCAAGGGTTATGTTGACATTTCCTTAAAGTGAAGGTTTTAAAATGACAAATTAAATACAAAGTATATCAGAATTAGCAATATGACAATTTGAGCTTAAAAAGACTATACCTAAACAAAGGTCATTTGGTAAGAGTGTGGGGGTAATTAAGGGGGGGAATGGTGTGGCTATAATTGAAATTAGATTTCTTGGCAATTAACTCACCAAAGTTGAATACCAAGCTTCAAATATATATCTTTATGATGTTTGTTTTGAGTTGGTATGTGTTTGGATGTTTTGAGTGTTTATGCATAGTCAAATTCTTGTTGATTAATTTTTGTAAGATATTATTATACTTGAATTGGAGCTCATCTTGTCACAAAGTCTGGTCTTGAAGTTCATGATTGATTAAAGGTATGGCTTTGGTTTATATGCAGGCTTTTTAGTCCACAAGACACTTGTACCTAGCCAAATTTTGGTTGTAGTGGTCATACTTTGGCTTCAAAATGCCGAAAGGTTGATTATGCAATGTTTTGATTTGTTTTCTTGTGCTTTGGAATTGCGAATATCGACCAAACACTTTCAAGGCAGATGCATGTCGGCGAAGGCATAGGCCTTTTGCAGCTAATTTGTTAGAATAGCCACAACCATCGAAACTGTGATTAGCTGCAACCGAGACTAGGAACATGGCATGCGATGGACTTGTACTCGACCTATGTTTGATGATATGATCGCACCACGCAAACACTTAGAAATATACTTTCTCCGTCCCAAATTAAATATCCACTGAATAAAAACACACAGTTTAAGGAAGTGGGTAATTATTGCTCCTTTTTTATACTTAAAAAACTATTTTACCCTTATTTATTTAGTTAATCAATATCTTGAAAAAAACAACTACATTATAAATATAAGGTTATTATTGGAACTTAATGAATTTTTATAATCTATTTTTGTAAGTAAACATTTATTCGGGACAATTTAAAATGTAAATGTGGACATTTAAAGTGGGATGGAGTGAGTACTAGACAATCAATTTTCAAGATAAGTTACAATCATGATCGCGATCGTATGAACTCGATTGCGACTGTGACGTGCTTATGATCAGTTAGTCATGGTCCGGGATCAATAGAGTTGTTACTAAAGTTTTATTTGTTTTACTTTAGTAGCTTATACATACATACATACATAATCTCAATATTGAATTTCATTTATCTGTATTTATAGTTAGGGATAATTATTAAAATAGCCAAATCTCACACTTTTATTCACTTTTTAGCCACTTTATATACATTTTACCAAAATAGCCATACTTTATGTTACCACATTACGTGATAGCCACAATTTACGTGATTTGTACTTTTTTTCATTTTTTAATGCATTATGTTACAAAAGGTGTCTGGTCACGTAAATTGTTGTACTTTACGTGATCATTTTTGCTCCTTCCCCATGAATGTTTGGTGTGATGTCTTGTCACACTTTACGTGACCAAGTACAACAATTTACGTGACCAAATAACTTTTGTAACGTAATGCATTAAAAAAATGAAAAAAAGTACAAATCACGTAAATTGTGGCTATCACGTAAATGTGGTCACGTAAATTGTGGCTATTTTGGTAAAATGTATATAAAATGGCTAAAAAGTAAATAAAGGTGTGAGATTTGGTTATTTTAGTAATTATCACTTATAGTCAAGTTCACTTTATTGAATTATACACATCCCTTTATTTACACATTTATTTACACATTTTCATGATAATTTTAATTATGAAATATTATGCATGTAGATTTACAACATACACATAATACATTCATAGTATGAAGTGTGTGTATTTACAAGTAGATCACAATCTCAATTATGAAATTGAACACAGAAACACATCTGGAAATTCATCGATACAATCTTCACATAAGGAACCTTGCAAATTAACCAGCCTATCATACTATATTTTGACATCTTAATCTTATAAAAAAATCTTTAAAAGTCCTTCTTTCACATGCAATTATTTATTTACCTTTCAAAATGATAATCACTTTTAAATTTCCGTTTATGTCAAATCCTTCACTATAATCCAACACTGGTAACTTTCCGTTCTTCGATAAAATCATCAAAATATACAGTTTAAAACTCGTTGTGTTTACACTCAAATTATACATATTAGCATGTATCTCAATTTCATTATCATCCAACCTATTAAAATCTTCATGAATTTATAGACCTTTGAATCAGCTATCGTATAAGCTTAAAACTTTATATTTATACCATAATCTTAGTTACGATGATCAACTTTAAGAAGTCAAATCTTGCACATAGTCATTTTAATACATCACATATAAACAAACAAATAATTCTAACATAAAAATATAATCTAATACTTGATTCAAATTCATATTATTTTCTTATATATACATGATTAATTATCTATTAATTATGTATAATGTTATATTCCGGAATCATAAACTAACAGTTACATCCCATATTTTTCATAATTAAAGTCAATGAAAGTAACTTCGAGATAGTGTTGTTGACTTGACCACGGTCACTTCTTTAAATTGGAATTATAATTAGCTTGGTACCAAAGTGCTTATAGTTTAGCAGTACTAAAGTGTTAAAGTAGACCTTAAGGTTGACGGTTCAAGTTTAATTACGGACAAATGTATAGATATAAGAGCAGGATTAAAAGGATGTATGAGTTCTGCTGTAAAAAAATTCTTTGTTTAGTCTTTCCCCTGGTTTATTTATAACTAGTTTAATACTCATGTTTTACATGGATTGATATAAAAAATTTGTTATAAATTTAATATTTAAGAGATGGGATCCCTTAAAAATCTTAAATTTTTAAAAAAAAATTAAGATACAACAAAAACAAAAACATAAAAAAAAGATAAAATACAGGCAAAATCATTGAGTCAATGATTTTTTTTAAATTATTTATTATTTGAGACATTTAAACATGAAGTTTATTATTTTATTATTTTTTAAAATTCTTTATTTTAGCTTGTTAATTTTGAAAACTTTTAATGATATTAATTGTAGTTTCAATAGTTTAGGAAACAAAAATAATAAAGTTTAAATTAAATCAATTATGCATGTTACTTAAATTAATGCTAATTTTTATTTTTGGAAAAAGAGCGGGAAAATGAAAAAGTAATGTATTAAAATGATGACATGTGACAATTATTGTTCTCATTTATTATAAGGGATAATTGCGCAAAAAACCTTAAACTTGTCAGTTTTTTGTGATTAAAACCCCAAATCATTTTTCATTGCATTAAAAAACCCTGAACTAACTAAAAATCAGTAAATCAAGATTTTACCAATGGATAACCGGTTGAAACCGGATATTAATCCTACGTGGACCAGTAAATAACCTACGTGGAATAAATTTTAATTGTTGAAACCGATTGCCAAGTGTTATATATCATTTAAACACCCGTTGATAATTTTTAATTGTAATTTTTATACGGGATTACATCATGAACGAGTGTTTAAATGATGTGTAATACTTGGCAATCAGTTTCAACAATTAAAATTTATTCCACGTAGGTTATTTACGGTCCACGTAGGATTAATAACCGGTTTCAACCGGTTACTCGTTGATAAAACCTTGATTTACTGATTTTTAGTTAGTTCGGGGTTTTCTATGCAACGACAAGTTGAGGGTTTTTTTACGCAATTATCCCTTATTATAATATATAGATTTTTTTTTGGATATATTTGAATACACGCATCAAAGTTTGAAATTTAGTTATTTTCTAGACTTTTAAGTAATTAATAATTGACTTGGGTTAGGTGTTTCCTTAATCCAGTTTTTATAAACCTTGCCATTGGATGGATTAACCATCGACCCAATATACATTTTATTAGTTGCTATTTTTAATCCAAGTACATATCATTTTGCCTACTAAAGATTGATACTTTCCAAGTAATTTGTTTAATAACTTACCTGAAATTGATATAATTTTATATTTATTTTAAACATAAGTTACGTTTCTTAATTTTGTTGTACGACTTTGATTTTCTCATGATCGTAATTCCATAAGGATCATTTGCGTCAAGGCCGCCACTTAGATGTTGAAAGCCCTGAACAATAATCATAAAAATTGTCATTTGTATATATTTATAAAATTCACTAGTACTATAAATATTATTATAAATTTTGAGTTGGGCTAAGTAATATATATATATATACACACACACACACACACAGCTTAACTTTTTTGTGGTCTTAGAAAAATTTGGGTCATGTGTCATAGTCCATTTTGCCTTTGCCAAGAACCGAGCCTGATTTGCATTAACTTCCCATATTCAAGATTTTACTAAATGTTAAAAATAGCATTTATTTTTAAGTTTTAAGGATCCTAGAAATCATTTGTTTTTCTGTTTATTAACCCATGTATTACACGGGTGAACTCAAAAGAATATTGTAAAATTAAAATTGTATTTATAATAGTAATAAATATTAACTTATCATGTTTATTAAACTTATAATAATAGAAAACAATTACAATAAATAATGTATATATAAATGTAAGTTTAATTTTGAATTTTTTATTAATTATTAAATAGATTTAAAGTTACATTTTGAAATAATTCAAATAGAAAGATTGTTTTAAAACTAAAAGTGATCATTGATAAATATCACAATGTAACAACCTAGCTTTTTGACCAGTCATAATTTCAGTATTTTGATCAAGTAATGTAATTTTATTACATTAACTATCTTGTAATTTAATTATGAATGAAATAAAGTACTTAAAATTATATTGAGTTATTAAATATTAAAGATAATCAAATTATAAAAGATATGTAAAATACAAAAGTTTAGTGGGTTAAATAGCAAATATAACCAAAGATAATATAAAAACCTTGAAAATGACCATTTAAGATTATTAAACACAATTAACTCTCTCTCTACTCTCTCACTAAAGCAATCGGCCATCTCAAAGATTCAACAAGAAATCCATTAAACTTGCAATCAATTCAAGAATTGAAGATCAAAGGAGTTACAATAAGCATCAAACATCATCAAATTGCAAGAATTTGAGGTAATTATCAATTTAAATTTCAATAATTATTGAGTTGGTTCGGTTTTGTGTAAAAACCGAAAGCTAGGATTAAAATATGTAATCCGATGATTGCATGTGTATAAATTTGATAGATAATGATAAAATTATGTATATAAAAGTGATAGAAACTAAAATCATGGGTTGGATCATCCAAATTATGTAGAAATCGGAATTTTTGATGAAAAATAATGTTCTTGACAAAATTTCATATTTTGGATGATCTTGATTAATATATGATGTTATTGATAGGGGGATTAGTATAAACACTCAAATAGTGATATTACATCAATATATTTCATTGCATGGTGATAAAAATGAAAGTTTGATAATTATTGACAAAATCCGTATGAATAAAATGAAGAACACCAAGAACAATTTCTGGAAAAATAACAAGTGTGGGATCCGAATTCGGATGACCCGAATTCGGATGGAACCTCACTTCGGACCCCAATTCGGATGATTCTGAATTCGATTGTTTACTTCGGATCTTGTTTTGATTTTAATTCGGATTTGATGCTAATTCGGACTTGTCCCAATTCGGGTATCACTTCGGATAAGGCTAAATTCGGATGACACTAATTTTGATCCTATAACCGAATTCGGATGATGCTTTGATCCGGATCCGGATGATCCGAATCCGGGTTCCCAATCCGGATGGATCCGAATCCGGATTGATCCGGATCCCATTATTAAATTTTGATATTTTAATTAAAATAAATGATTATATATATATGTATATATATATAGAAAGCTTTTGAGAGAATTTATGAGAATTTAATGAAAGATTGACAAGTTATCAGATATCAGAATCAGATAAAATTCAAAGAAATTAAAAACTAAAATGATGATAAACATGATGAAATTGACATGATATTATCATGAATGATTTTGAACAGGTTCAGTATATTCTGAACAAAGATTAAAGACTTAAAGACTTAAAAGCGGGTCAAAGACTTGATTTGACAGAGAACAGATTGACAAAGATAAATCCTGAGATAACTCAGGTGGCAGATTTTATATCTGTTTGATAAAGACCCAGACCAGTGAGTTATAGATATTCAGATTGAACATGCATAAATTCCGTTTGAGATATATTGTTGATGTTAGATTTATTGACATTCATTTTATCAGCTGGATTGAGACCTGTGCACACCATGGTTGGGTGTTGCCCAGAGAATCATGATAGCTATTTGATTATCATTTCATATTGCATTTAAGATTTATTCAGACATTGCTTTATGATTCATTGCTATCATGAATTCTATGACTTAAGCTTCCATTATTGATCAGACATTTGATAGATTGATTCAGCTTGATTAACCCTTATGGTCTATTGTTCTAGACCCGGCTATTTCACCAGTTCTTATGAATTGGTAATGACCTCCGATGTTCCGCCATATTGACTTACTGGTAGCTAGCCCAGTATGTGGCTGATCCCCATGATTTAAGCGTGAGTGTGGCTTGAACATCATCCGATCTTATGATACTATATCTCAATCATGAGGGCTGTAGCGGCAGCCAAGACATATCACGCTAAGACTAATGACCCCGCTTGACACGCATGTTGATATTGAAAATCTATAAACTCACTAAGCTTTGCTTACAGATGTTGCATTAATATTTTACAGGAAAAGCCAAAGGAAAATCACCTGCAGGACCTAGTACTTAGGTCATTCAAGATCCAAGTTTTGAAGTTTTCTTAGACCACTACTCAACAAACTTTCTGGTACTGATTGGAAGACAGTAAACGTGGTGGTTCTGGGTAGACTTGATGTGATGTATGATGTTATGACTAGATTAGATGTTACCCTTTTATAAATTTATTTTGAAATATGTAACTTAAATCCTAATCTGTAATGTACATGTAATTATTAATTCCGCAATTATTACGTGAGTATACTTGGTCTCAAACTGAAGCAATACATATGTATCAATCATTTAGGTGGATTGAACTGAGATAGGATGTACAGACTGTTAGGATGGGAAAAAGGGTACATAGATCTAAGTCTATAAACTAATAGTTATTTGATTTTAATTTTCAGTTAAGATGTCAGGATCAGGATCAGGTGACATACCAAACATGACCCCACAACAAATGTTTGAGATGATGCAACAATTGTTAGCCCAACACTCTGAGCAACAAAACAGAATAATGCAAGAACAGTTTCAGTCCAGAGATGAGGCCGAAGCTAAAAGACGTAATGATAAGAAAAATAAGAGAAAAGAAAAGCAAGTCCAGACTAATGAATCTGATTCTGATAACTCTACTCCTGAAACCCAAATCGAACAGCCTAAAGGCTGTAAGTTCAAGGACTTCAAAGCGAGCGGTGCCCTTAACTTTGAGGGTACAGTGAATCCAATTCAGGCGATGGATTGGATCAGTCATACCGAAGAGATCTTTAGAATCTCTGACTGTTTAGATTCAAAGAAAGTGAGTTATGCGTCTGCGCTGTTTGTCGGAGCTGCCCGTGCCTGGTGGAAAACCCAGAGAAGCATATATGGCGAGGAAGTAATACAGACTCTAGAGTGGAACCAGTTCCTAGATATGTTTAACGCAAAGTATTGTCCAATCGATCAACAAGATAAGATGGAAGTCCAACTAATGCAGCTGACCCAAGGAACAAAGACTGTTGATGAATACGAGCACGAATTCTCTCGGCTTTGCGGTTACTCCTCATATCAAGTAGCTACCGAAGAAAGGAAGATGAATAGATTCCGCGGAGGACTCAATCCGAGATACCGACATCCGATGAGCGCGATAAAATATAAGAGTTACCTGGAAATGGTAGAGGCGGCAAGACAGATCGAGAGAGGATATCTAGAGTATGGCAATCAGCTTTACGCTCCATCAGCGAATCCGACATGTCCATCTCCTCCGAAGAAACAGCGATTTGGCAGATTCTTTAAGCCAAATAAGTCTCAGTCCCAGCAATCTCAGCAGTATAGTTCACAGCCGAAAGCGCAAGCCTACTCACTGACAAACGAGCCACGATTCTGCAAGAGATGCAGAAAATCACACATGGGGCTGTGTAACCCAGATGATGTTACTTGTTTCGCGTGTAACCGAATCGGACATAGCAGTGAAGAATGCCCACAGCAGGGACGAGGATGTGCAAAGTGCGGGAAAAGAGGACACTTTATGTATCAGTGTCGAAGTGGACAACGATTTCAATCACAGTCGTCAGCTGGAGGATCTACGATGAAGAGTTCAGCTGCTACTCCGACCGCAAGGACTCGAGCTTTTCAAATAACAGCTGAGGAAGCAAAAGAAACACCTGACGTAGTTACCAGTATGTTCCTGCTTAACTCTATTCCTGCCCGAGTACTATTTGATTCCGGCGCGAGTCGTTCTTTCATATCAACATCTTTTGCACGACAATTATGTAAGACTCCATCAAAGCTTCCCGTGATATTAGACATTGAGACAGCCAGTAACAATTTCGTTATGGCTGATTCTGTTTACCGTAATTGCACACTACTTATTGGCAAGATAGTATTCAATCTCGACCTCATTCCTATTCCGTTAAAAGAATTTGACGTCATCATCGGCATGGATTGGCTAATGAACAACGAGGCTACAATTATCTGCAACCGGCGAGTCATTAGAATCAAGTCTTCAGACGGCCGAGTATTGGAGATTAAGGGCGAGAAGAGGAAAGGTGCACATTGTTTCATATCTATAGAAAAAGCTCAGAAATACTTGTCTAGAGGTCACGACTCCTATCTTTGTTATGCTCTATCTGAGTCCAGCTCTGAAAAGAAATCTTTGTCCGATATTCCTATCGTCTGTGAGTTCCCAGACGTATTTCCTGATGACATTTCCGGAGTGCCACCAGAACGACAAGTCAAGTTCAGTATTGACTTGGTTCCTGGTGCGGCTCCTATCGCAAAAGCTCCATACAGACTTGCACCTGCAGAAATGCAGGAAATGTCAAAACAACTGCAAGAGCTGTTAGAGAAAGGGTTTATCCGACCAAGTTCTTCTCCGTGGGGTGCACCAGTGCTATTTGTTAAAAAGAAAGACGGAACCTTCCGTATGTGCATCGACCACCGCGAGTTGAACAAAGTCACCATAAAGAATAAATATCCTCTGCCTAGGATTGATGATCTGTTTGATCAACTGCAAGGAGCCAGTTATTTCTCAAAGATAGATCTCCGTTCTGGGTATCATCAGCTGAAAGTTAAAGATGAGGATATACCGAAGACAGCTTTCCGTACAAGATACGGTCATTAAGAATTTCTCGTGATGCCGTTTGGTTTGACAAATGCACCAGCGGCGTTCATGGATCTCATGAATCGCGTGTGCAGACCAATGTTGGATAAATCAGTTATCGTGTTCATAGACGATATTCTGATTTACTCCAAAACGGAGGCTGATCATTCCGTTCATCTGCGACAATTGCTAGAGTTACTGAGAAAAGAAAGACTCTACGCAAAATTTTCTAAGTGCGAATTTTTGGCTCAGACAGGTATAATCTCTATTATATATGTCTTGAGCTGTTTCCTTAACTATTCTATGATTCACATCCGAACTTGAATTTCTACTTTGATTTTTATAGATTCAGTTCCTTGGCCATGTTGTTTCTGGCGAAGGGATTTCCGTTGATCCTTCGAAAGTCGAGGCTGTTCAGAAATGGCAAGCGCCTCGTAATGCCTCTGAAATCCGAAGTTTCCTTGGATTGGCCGGTTATTATCGGCGATTCATAAAGGATTTCTCAAAAATTGCTGTACCTTTAACGATGTTAACACGAAAGAATACTCCTTTCGTTTGGTCTGATAAACAGCAAGAGGCATTTGACATTCTGAAGCAAAAGCTCATTCAAGCGCCGATCCTAGCCTTGCCAGAAGGCAATGATGATTTCGTTGTTTACAGCGATGCATCTGGTACTGGCTTAGGATGTGTTCTCATGCAAAGGGGAAAAGTAATTGCTTACGCTTCAAGGCAATTGAAAGACTACGAGAAAAGTGCACCAACTCATGATCTTGAGTTGGCTGCCGTTACCTTTGCTCTGAAGATCTGGCGTCACTATCTATATGGGACTCGGTGTCAGCTCTACACCGATCACAAGAGTCTCAAACATCTTTTCACTCAAAAGGATCCAAATATGAAACAGCGTCGGTCCTTGGAACTTATTAAGGACTATGATTGCGAGATCCTATATCATCCCGGCAAAGCTAATGTTGTCGCGGATGCTTTGAGTAGAAAAATTTATCCAGAAAAGTGCTGCTATGCCCTAACTCCTGTAATATTCTCTTTTGATCTTATTGAAGACATCAGAATTGCTCAAGCTGAAGCATTGAAAGAAGAGAATATTGGTTCTGAAAATCTTAAAGGGCAATTACTATTTCTAACTCTGAATCATTTGGGACTTCACTGTCTCAAGGGAAACCGAATCTGGGTTCCTAAGTATGGTTCAATTCGCAGCACTCTTCTATCTGAAGCCCATCAGTCCAAATTATCTGTTCATCCTGGCAGCTCAAAGATGTATTTTGATCTGAAAGCCGATTATTGGTGGCCAGGAGTGAAGAAAGACATCGGTAGGTATGTTGAAAGTTGCAGAGTATGTCAGATGGTTAAGGCAGAACATCAGAAACCCTTCGGGAATATGCAACCACTGCCAGTTCCTGAATGGAAGTGGGAGCATATAACAATGGACTTCATCACGAAGCTGCCGAAAACCAAAAGACAGCACGACTCCATCTGGGTAGTCGTGGATCGATTAACGAAGTCAGCTCACTTCATACCGATGAAGGAAACATACTCCCTTGATAGATTGGCACAGATGTACATTACTGAAATCATTTCTCGACATGGTGTGCCGAAATCTATCGTATCTGATCGTGATAGTCGTTTCACATCTAGATTCTGGCAAGCTCTACAAGACGGGATGGGTACTCGGATCTCTATGAGTACTGCTTATCATCCTAACGCAGATGACCAGAGTGAGCGTACTAACCTAACTCTGGAAGATATGCTTCGTGCCTGCATTCTTGATCTAGGTGGTAACTGAGATGACCACTTGCCGTTGGTCGAATTCTCGTATAATAACAGTTATCATTCAACGATCAAGATGGCTCCTTTTGAAGCTTTATATGGAAGAAAGTGCAGAACTCCTACCTGTTGGCGCGAAACAGGCGAATCGCCAATAGCGGGTCCTGCCCTTCTACAGTTGACTCACGAGAAGATTCAACTCGTTAGAAGAAATATACTTGAAGCTCAAAGCAGGCAGAAGTCATACTACGATAACCGGCACAGATCTATCAGTTTTGCGGTTAACGATTGAGTGATGTTGAAAGTATCCCCAATGAAGAATGTGGTGCGGTTTATTAAAAGAAACAAGCTAGCTCCAAGATTTATCGGTCCGTTCAGGATTGTGGAAAAGATAGGAAACCAATCTTATCGTCTTGATCTACCAGCGGATTTAGCTGGAATACATCATGTATTCCATGTTAGTCACTTGAGAAAGAGTTTAGCTGATGAAAGAGAAGTGCAGATACCACACGTTAACTTGCAGGTTGATGAGAAGCTAAGAGTGGTTGAAGAGCTAGAACGTATTCTGGACTCGAAGACCAAGAAGCTCAGAAACAAAGAAATACAGATGGTGCTCGTCCAGTGGAAACACCACAAAGGTTCGCATCAGTCTTGGGAATCGAGAGATGTTATGAAAGCTACATATCCTAGTCTGTTCGAACATAGCTAACTTCGGGGACGAAGTTTGTGCGTGGTGGAGCCCATTCTGTAACAACCTAGCTTTTTGACCAGTCATAATTTCAGTATTTTGATCAAGTAATGTAATTTTATTACATTAACTATCTTGTAATTTAATTATGAATGAAATAAAGTACTTAAAATTATATTGAGTTATTAAATATTAAAGATAATCAAATTATAAAAGATATGTAAAATACAAAATTTTAGTGGATTAAATAGCAAATATAACCAAAGATAATATAAAAACCTTGAAAATGACCATTTAAGATTATTAAACACAATTAACTCTCTCTCTACTCTCTCACTAAAGCAATCGGCCATCTCAAAGATTCAACAAGAAATCCATTAAACTTGCAATCAATTCAAGAATTGAAGATCAAAGGAGTTACAATAAGCATCAAACATCATCAAATTGCAAGAATTTGAGGTAATTATCAATTTAAATTTCAATAATTATTGAGTTGGTTCGGTTTTGTGTAAAAACCGAAAGCTAGGATTAAAATATGTAATCCGATGATTGCATGTGTATAAATTTGATAGATAATGATAAAATTATGTATATAAAAGTGATAGAAACTAAAATCATGGGTTGGATCATCCAAATTATGTAGAAATCGGAATTTTTGATGAAAAATAATGTTCTTGACAAAATTTCATATTTTGGATGATCTTGATTAATATATGATGTTATTGATAGGGGGATTAGTATAAACACTCAAATAGTGATATTACATCAATATATTTCATTGCATGGTGATAAAAATGAAAGTTTGATAATTATTGACAAAATCCGTATGAATAAAATGAAGAACACCAAGAACAATTTCTGGAAAAATAACAAGTGTGGGATCCGAATTCGGATGACCCGAATTCGGATGGAACCTCACTTCGGACCCCAATTCGGATGATTCTGAATTCGATTGTTTACTTCGGATCTTGTTTTGATTTTAATTCGGATTTGATGCTAATTCGGACTTGTCCCAATTCGGGTATCACTTCGGATAAGGCTAAATTCGGATGACACTAATTTTGATCCTATAACCGAATTCGGATGATGCTTTGATCCGGATCCGGATGATCCGAATCCGGGTTCCCAATCCGGATGGATCCGAATCCGGATTGATCCGGATCCCATTATTAAATTTTGATATTTTAATTAAAATAAATGATTATATATATATGTATATATATATAGAAAGCTTTTGAGAGAATTTATGAGAATTTAATGAAAGATTGACAAGTTATCAGATATCAGAATCAGATAAAATTCAAAGAAATTAAAAACTAAAATGATGATAAACATGATGAAATTGACATGATATTATCATGAATGATTTTGAACAGGTTCAGTATATTCTGAACAAAGATTAAAGACTTAAAGACTTAAAAGCGGGTCAAAGACTTGATTTGACAGAGAACAGATTGACAAAGATAAATCCTGAGATAACTCAGGTGGCAGATTTTATATCTGTTTGATAAAGACCCAGACCAGTGAGTTATAGATATTCAGATTGAACATGCATAAATTCCGTTTGAGATATATTGTTAATGTTAGATTTATTGACATTCATTTTATCAGCTGGATTGAGACCTGTGCACACCATGGTTGGGTGTTGCCCAGAGAATCATGATAGCTATTTGATTATCATTTCATATTGCATTTAAGATTTATTCAGACATTGCTTTATGATTCATTGCTATCATGACTTCTATGACTTAAGCTTCCATTATTGATCAGATATTTGATAGATTGATTCAGCTTGATTAGCCCTTATGGTCTATTGTTCTAGACCCGGCTATTTCACCAGTTCTTATGAATTGGTAATGACCTCCGATGTTCCGCCATATTGACTTACTGGTAGCTAGCCCAGTATGTGGCTGATCCCCATGATTTAAGCGTGAGTGTGGCTTGAACATCATCCGATCTTATGATACTATATCTCAATCATGAGGGCTGTAGCGGCAGCCAAGACATATCACGCTAAGACTAATGACCCCGCTTGACACGCATGTTGATATTGAAAATCTATAAACTCACTAAGCTTTGCTTACAGATGTTGCTTTAATATTTTACAGGAAAAGCCAAAGGAAAATCACCTGCAGGACCTAGTACTTAGGTCATTCAAGATCCAAGTTTTGAAGCTTTCTTAGACCACTACTCAACAAACTTTCTGGTACTGATTGGAAGACAGTAAACGTGGTGGTTCTGGGTAGACTTGATGTGATGTATGATGTTATGAATAGATTAGATGTTACCCTTTTATAAATTTATTTTGAAATATGTAACTTAAATCCTAATCTGTAATGTACATGTAATTATTAATTCCGCAATTAATTACCCTGTCTTAGTATGATTGATATCGTGTTGAAATTTGTGGGACCTAGACTCTGAGGACTGACCCGGAAGGGGAGGTCTTCACACACAAAGTAAAAAAAAATGTCGAATGACATAATTTAAAGGATGACAAGTAGAATTTTATTTACTTATTTAATAGTATTTATAGATAGATAATATTAACGATTACAACTGACCTATTATCATATATTACCAACATGTTAAATGCAATGAATTATCACTTTGTTTAACCATCGTAACAATAATTTATTTTTTACGTTAATACCATCCCCAACATTTAATTAAAATTATACATGTATATATAAATTTACGAGTACAGTACAATATATTAAAAAAAACTTATTATTTATTATTATTAGAAGTATAATACAAATTTAATAAAAAATATATAAATTAATACATATATATAATCTATCTATAAATTTCAAATAATTATTTACCAAACAAAAATCTTAAATTTTAGCATATACAAATTTTTAATAAAATTTACAATGTTTGGTACGACTAGCTGTAACTTTGTTTTGGAGCTTTCAGGAGCTAGAACTTTTTAAAAGAGCTGCAATCTTTTGTTTTTATAAATGTGTTTGATAAAAGTAGTTATATCTAAAACTTTTACTATTAAATGACATAAAATGACATTGATATTAATTAAAAGTTATAGTTTATAATTATTTGAAGGGTAAACAAGTAAATTTATGTGACACCCTTGCCACATTAACCACCAATTACCATTCACCCAGGATTTATCACCAACAAACACATAACATAATGATCTGATAGCTTAATAATAGCGCGGAAGCATTAAAGTACATAAATTTAAAGTATTACAACTGAATCTAACACCCTACGGTGCTACAAAGTTACATGTCTAAGTCTACATACTCAAACATTTTACATTATCCCAAATTTATTACAACAATAATTCCATAATCCAAATACCAAAGAAAACGGTAGAAATCTTCAATCACTTCAATAGATTTCCTAGCTAGATGGTCCCGCAGCGGATTTCCCTTTTCCTGTAAAAATATAACAACTGAAAGGGTAAGCTAAAGCTTAGTGAATACCAGTTGATTTTACACATTCTACAAATCATTATGATGCCACCCAGGGTAACCGCGGTAACACATACCGTATACCCCACACGTACTCCAAGTACGCAAACCTGAGCCGCAGCTCCTTCGAGCTGACACTCGGCATAAGAACAACCAACCATCTGAGGCAGACATTACATCGGGGATGACCTACTGTCTATCCTGACCACAGAGGTGTCAAACTCTTGGTCATATAGCACAGTAACATCAGAGTACAGATGCGACCACGCAGGTCCATCGAAAAGATGCACAACAAATGAACGGACATGCAACAATTATGAATGTGCATCAACATAAACGCATGTTAGTAGAATGCCAAACGAACATGAAACAACATGCCTCAGCAGGCAATGCAAACATAATGCAGATGCAGCAATGTTAAAATCAAAGGTACTCACAGTGGGTGCGTTATTATCTTTATTCAAATTTTATTTCTCCTCGGGCTTTCAACCGGATCAACCAAGTACCCCACTGTGGGTTAAACAACTCCACAAGGGACCTGTAAGTCATTTGTAACAACACATTGTGTTAATATCTTGTTTAATTCCATAAAACTTAATTTTATAAGTTTTTACCATTTTTGATCCCAGTTTCGGATCCATGTCCGAATTCGGACCCCACCCGAATTCGGACCCCAGTTCGGATCCCACATGGATCCCAATTCGGATCCCACATAAATCCAAATTCGGTCCACTTTAATTTCGGACCCAAGCTAAGTTCGGACCATATCCGAATTCGGTCCCCAACCGAATTCGGACCACATCCGAAATTCAAACACTTGTAAATATTTTCTGTTTTGTACACTAGAGGTTCGGACACATCCGAATTCGGACCACATCCGAGTTCCTCTCGGATCCGAATTCGGATCTACTGTATTCGAACTTGTGCAGTTTTATATATTTTCCAGATTTAATCCCATCATTTTTGTACTTATTTCCTTGCATGAAATAAATTACGCCAACTAAAATACATCTATTTTCAACACTTTTAACACTAATATTAACACTTTCATTCCAATTTACATCCTTTTTTTTAACCAATTTTGTTCATCCATCGAACACACACTAAAACACACACTAAAAATCCATAAATTATACTTATAAGCCGAATCAGAAGCTGAAATTTAATATGTAGCATCTTATACACTAGATTTAAACAAATCCACAAAAATATCACACATGCATTAACATCCTCAACACCAAATTAATATTTCGGATTTTATCAAATCCGAACTAAAAACCATCAATTTCGAAGAATTTGTGAAATGTTTACCTTAATTCGTCAATTGCAGATGTTATAGCTCCTTGAATGCAACCTGAATCCAAATTTTCAGCTTCAAACAACAACTTTTTGTGATCTTCGATCGTTTTTAGAGAGAGAGAGAGCCGAGAGAGAATAGAAGAAGAATTTCTAGTGAGAGGAAGTGATAGGTGGAAATGAAAGACCTTTGGTCTTTTATTTCAAAATTCCATTTTAACACCTTTAATCCCTCAACTCATCAGATCCCATCTAATACTGATTTATAAAAGATTTCCATCTTTTATTTATTATCCTTAATATTTAAATAATTATATTCACTTAATAATTTAAAATTCTAAATATCCAAATAATTCAACAAACTTTATAATTAATCCAAATTCCGTACCAACTTTCATAATCCAAGCACATAAACATTCTTAAAAATTTAACTTAATACAAAAATTCAATCTAATTATCCCAATTACAATAAATTAAATCCGAGGATGTTACAGCATGGGCTCCACCACGCTCAACTTCGTCCTCGAAGTTACTCGGATTCGAACAGTCTCGGATACTTCTTCAACATCTCTGCCTTTGTTTCCCAAGTATGATTCGCTCCCTTATGATGCTTCCAACGTACAAGCACCATTTCAATTTCTTTGCTTCTCAATTTCTTTACCTTTGTATCTAATACACACTCCGGCTCTTCAACATACCGGAGCCTTTCATCAATTTGCAAATTAGTGTGGTCTGCCCAATCTTCGTTTTCAGTAGTGAATGACTTCCTAAGGTTCCCCACATGGAACACCGGGTGTATGCCCGACATTTCTTCAGGTAACTCCAAACGATACGATTGATTTCCTATTCTCTCAGTAATCCTGAATGGTCCGACGAATCTCGGAGCCAACTTTCCTCTTTTTACAAAACGGGTAACACCTCTCATAGGTGAAACCTTCAAATAAACCCAATCATTTTCATCGAAACTGATTGGCTTGTGCCTCCTGTCGTAATAACTTTTCTGGCGATCCTGGGCCGCCTTCATATTCTGTCGCACCAACTGAATCTTTTCATTCGTTTCTTGTAGTAATGCCGGCCCAGCAATCGGCGTTTCACCGGTTTCCCTCCAACATGTAGGAGTCCTACATCTTCTCCCATACAATGCCTCAAACGACGCTTTCTTGATCGTCGCGTGGTAACTGTTGTTATATGAAAACTCGATCAGTGGCAAATGATCGTCCCAATTGCCACCGAGGTCTAACACACACGACCGCATCATATCTTCGAGTGTTAGGATGGTCCTTTCACTTTGACCATCGGTTTGCGGTCGGTAAGCCGTACTCATAGCAATCCTCGATCCTAACCCTTCTTGTAATGCCGACCAAAAGTTGGAAGTAAATCGGCTATCCCGGTCCGATACAATAGACTTTGGCACCCCGTGTCTAGAAACTATCTCAGCCACATAGATCTGTGCTAACCTTTCTAGAGAATATCCTTCCCGAATCGGAATAAAGTGTGCGGACTTAGTTAACCTATCGACTATCACCCAAACTGCATCGTGTTGACGCCTAGTCTTCGGCAACTTTGTAACAAAATCCATCGTTATGTGTTCCCACTTCCATTCCGGAACGGGAAGCGGTTGCAAACTACCGTATGGTTGCTGGTGTTCGGCTTTCACTAACCGACAAGTTCGGCATCTCTCCACGTACTGTCCGATATCTTTCTTTAATCCGGGCCACCAGAAGTCTGCTTTCAGCTCGTTGTACATCTTTGTGCTCCCGGGATGTACAAAAAACTTTGACTGATGAGCTTCTTCTATTATCACATTTCTCATGCCTCCATACTTTGGCACCCAGATTCTTCCGTAAACTCCTTTCAGACCCGATTCGCTCGTTTCCATATTCTTGATCTGTGCCCTTATATCCTCAGCACCAACATTCTCGTCTTTCAAGGCTTCCTCTTGAGCGGCCTTGACATCATCAATAATAGTGGATGTTAACATAGTAGATGTCAACGTGTAACAGCAATCCTTGGCATATGCTTTGCGACTCAAAGCATCGGCTACCACATTAGGCTTCCCGGGATGATAAAGGATTTCACAATCGTAATCCTTTATAAGTTCCATCGAACGTCTCTGCCTCATATTGAGTTCCTTCTGACTAAATATGTATTTTAAACTCTTATGGTCAGTGTATAACTGACACTTAGTTCCATACAGATAGTGTCTCCACAATTTCAGTGCAAAGGTGACTGCAGTCAACTCCAAGTCATGAGTCGAGTAGTTCTTTTCGTGCTGCTTTAATTGTCTCGAAGCATAAGCTATAACTTTTCCACGTTGCATCAATACCGCACCAAATCCCAACCTCGAAGCATCCGTGTATACCACAAAGTCCTCATTACCCTCTGGTAGGGCAAGTATCGGTGCTTCACTTAACGTCTTTTTCAAAATATCAAACGCCTCCTGCTGCACAGTTTCCCATACAAACGGTGCATTCTTCTTTGTTAATATCGTTAAAGG
>JAANYP010005403.1:0-85261 GCA_020465985.1 Centrapalus pauciflorus | reverse complement strand
ATAAGCTGTAGAGGGGGGGTGAATACAGCAATTTAAAAACTACACACTCTTTTCTCAATGTTTGTATGTATTATCAACAATTTGTTAATTACAAACAAGCCTGAATGCGGAATAGTTCAAGCTGAGATGACAGATACAACAGTATGTTCACTAGTCTAAGACAAACTCAAACTAGAATACAATGAATACACTCACTAAGAAGCACTCACTGTGTTTACAAGACTTAAGGAACAGCTTATGTAAAACAGCTTAGACACACAGATGCTGGTTTACACAGAAGGCTTTGCATGCATGAAAATCACACTTGCACGTTCACTCTTGGGTTTCAGCACTTAGCTTTCTTCACATTTCTTTCTGACCTTAGAAGCTTCCTTTTATACTCACTTAGAGGATCTAAGAGAAACATCTTCATTGGACGGAATGAAAAAGGAGAAGTCTTGTTGAAAAGACAACATAACCTTTTCTGCACTTTTCTGAAAAGCAGACTTGTCTTCACATGTGCAGAACTTTTGTCTTTTTACTTTGTCTACTGTTGCATTGCCTTTAACTAATTTAGGAATGTCAACTTTGCGTCTTTCTTCCTTGTAAAGGCCTATTTTGATATAAGAAAAAGGTCTGTCACCCTTTTTCAAATAACCTTTTGTCTTCATGTTACAGAACAGCGTGGGCAGGCTGAGCAGTTCTGTTTTCCACTTTGTCTTCGACTTTGTAAACTGATCTTGTAGTCAAAAACAATACATGATGACTTGGAAACATATTCCATAAAGTGTTTAGCCTGTTCACAAAGAACAGGTTCTGTTCACAAAGAACAGAACACTTTAAAATTGCCCAAGCTGCTCAACAGTGTAGAGCAGCGTAGACAGTTTATGTCCAGCCTGTTCAGCAGACAGAGCAGCTTGGACAAACTGTCTTAGTTGCAACACATGCAACATATAGAACAACTTTAGACTGATATTGCAAATCATTTTCAGGTTTCAATAAGGCATATAACAGGCCTTAAATTCAACCTTCAAATGCATCAACAGGTTTGATTATAAATCTCCCCCTCAGATGTAGAACAGGTTTGACTGAGGCCTTTTTGTGCCTAACAATATGTTTATCATATGGAAATGTAACAGGTCCCTTGTGGTGTTATTTAACCCACAGTCGGGTACTTGGGGAGTCCGGTTGAAAGGCCGAAGAGAAATAAAATTGCTTAAAGTTTAATAACGCACCCACTGTGAGTACAGTAGATTTCGCATGTTTATATTTGTTTTATGTTAAGCTTTGCCTGCTGAGACCTGTTGTTTCATGATTTGTTTGGAACTCTACTAACTTGCGTAGATTTAGATGCACATTCATACTTGTTGCATGTCCGTTCGATTGTTGTGCATCTAGTGATGGACCGGTGGGTCGCATCAATTACTCTGATGTTACTGCGCTATATGACGCTGGAGCTGATCCCTCCAGGTCCGGTAGGCAGTATGTCATCCTCGATCGTATGTTGTCTCAGATGGTATTTTTAATGCCGAGCTTTGGGCTCGAAGGGGCTGCGGCTCTGGTCCGTACTTTGTGTACGAAGAGGGTATCCGATGTTGGTCATCTGTGTTACCCTTGGGCTTCATAAAAATTTATAAAATGCGTAATCTGTGTATTCACTAAGCATTCGCTTATCCCTTAGTTGTTGATGTTTTTACAGGAAAAGGAAAGTCTGCAGCCGGACCGTCTAGCTAGGTCATTTGATCAAGTGATTGAAGGTTATCTACTAATCAGAGTGGTAATTGAATAATGGGATTGTTTTTATATTATGTATTTGGGATGATTGTAATGTTACAGAGTATGTAGATTTAGAATTGGAACCGTGTAGCACTGTAGAGTGTTTTGAATCAGTTGTAATATTTATTTATGTATTTTATTGCTTCCGCATTTAAATTAAGCTTTCAGATCATTATGTTATTGCATGTTTATGATTAAACCTGGGAGTATTGTAAATGGTGGTTGTTGTGGCAAGGGTGTCACACGTCTACCCAGAAAAGTGTTGCTACGCCCTGACTCCTGTTGTGTTCTCTACTGATCTTATTGAAGACATCAGATCTGCTCAAGCTGAAGCACTAAAAGAAGAGAATCTTTGTTCTGAAAATATCAAAGGGCAACTTCAGTTCTTATCTATGAATCATTTGGGACTTCAATGTCTCAAGGGAAACCGAATCTGGATTCCTAAATATGGTTCTATCCGCAACACTCTTCTATCTGAAGCCCACAAGTCCAAGTTATCTATTCATCCTGGCAGCTCAAAGATGTACTTTGATCTGAAAGCTGATTATTGGTGGCCAGGAATGAAGAAAGACATCGGTCAGTTCGTCGAAAGCTGCAGAATCTGTCAAATGGTTAAGGCAGAACATCAGAAACCCTTCGGGAATATGCAACCACTACCAGTTCCTGAGTGGAAGTGGGAGCATATAACCATGGATTTTGTAACAAAGTTGCCTAAAACCAAGAGACAGCACGACTCCATCTGGGTAGTCATGGATCGATTAACGAAGTCAGCTCATTTTATACCGATGAAAGAGACGTATTCTCTTGATAGATTGGCAAAGATGTACATCACTGAAGTTAAATCTCGTCACGGTGTGCCAAAGTCTATCGTCTCTGATCGTGATAGTCGTTTCACTTCGAGATTTTGGAAAGCGCTGCAAGAGGGGATGGGTACTCGAATTTCCATGAGTACAGCTTATCATCCAAATGCAGATAGCCAAAGTGAACGTACTATCTTGACTCTTGAAGATATGCTACGTGCCTGCGTTCTTGATCTGGGTGGTAATTGGGATGACCACTTACCTTTGGTCGAATTCTCATACAATAACAATTATCATTCAACGATCAAGATGGCTCCTTTTGAAGCTTTATACTGACATAAGTGCAGAACTCCCACCTGTTGGCGCGAAACAGGTGAATCGCCTATAGCGGGTCCTGCCCTTCTACAGTTGACTCATGAGAAGATTCAACTTGTCAGAAGGAACATTCTTGAAGCTCAAAGCAGGCAGAAGTCTTACTACGACAACCGTCATCGATCAATAAGCTTTGCAGTTAATGATTGGGTGATGCTGAAAGTATCTCCAATGAAGAACGTGGTGTGATTCATAAAGCGAAACAAGCTAGCTCCTAGATTTATTGGTCCGTTCAAGATAATTGAAAAGATAGGGAACCAATCCTATCGTCTGGAATTGCCAACAGACTTAGCGGGAATACATCCGGTATTCCATGTTAGTCATTTGAGAAAGAGCCTAGCAGATGAAAAAGAGAAGTGCAGATACCACATGTTAATCTGCAAATGATGAAAAGCTTCGAGTGGTTGAAGAGCCAGAATGTATTCTGGACTCGAAGACCAAAAAGCTTCGCAATAAAGAGATACAGATGGTGCTCGTTCAGTGGAAACACCACAAGGGTTCACATCAGTCTTGGGAATCAAGAGATGTCATGAAAGCAACGTCTCCAAGTCTGTTCGAACAAAGCTAACTTCGAGGACGAAGTTTGTGCGTGGTGGAGCCCATTCTGTAACAACCTAGTCTTAACTGAACTTTAATTTCTGATTTAGAGATTAATAATTTAATTTTATTACATTATTTGTTTTGTAATTTAATTAAGTAATGAAAATATTTAATTAAGTTAAATTATATGTTATTAATGATAAAATAAAGATGAAAATGTAGAGGGACCAAAAGTGATAAGTTCCAAAAGATAAGAAATAAATACATAAACTCTTTTAATTGTTCTCATTTATCACAATTAAAGAAAGCTTCAACTCTCTCTCTCTCTCTCTGCTCTCTAAAACCTACGGCAACCTTCATATTCAAACCAAGACTTCATAAATTTGCAATAAATTGAAGAACTGAAGTCAAGAAGAGTTACAAGCAACATTAAACATCAAGAATCTACAAGAATTTAAAGGTAAAATCCATTTAAATTTCGAATTTTATGGGTTTAGTTTCGGTTTCGAGAAAAATCGAAAATTCAAGATTCAAAGCATGAAATTTATGTTGCATGTTTGTATAAAAGGTTAGAAATCATGTATTGAAGTTTTTAGAAGATATAGAAACAAAAATCATAGGTTGGATCGTCCAAATAAATGAGAAATCTGAAATTTTGTAAAACTTTGTGTTCTTGAGAAAAACCATGATATTTGGACGATTTTAGATGATTTCATGTGTTTAAGATAGGGAAAATAGTTTAAAAACAACCCAAAAATGATAATATGACTTTATTTTAAGTTGCATGATTAATAAAAATTTGTTTGATGAATTTTTGGTTAAAACCCGAATGTGATAAAGCTGGAACATCAAGAACAAATCTGGAAAAATTGTAAGTCATGGGATCCGAATTCGGTTGAGACCAAATTTGGATGAAGTACCCATTTCAGACCTATTTCGGATGCCAATTCGGATTACCCATTTCGGTTTGGCCCGGATGTCCCGATTCGGATGGTCCTAATCCGGACGGTACCAATCCGGGTGCCCTACTCGGATTGTCCGAATCCGGATGTCTGATTCGGAAGGTCCGAATTCGGATGGTCCATTTTTCATGCTTTACAATAATAAAATAAATGATGTGCCACAATTATAAAACCCATGATTATATGATGAAAGAACATTAAATAAAGCAACATGATATATATATGTATATATATATATATATATATATATATATATATATATATATATATATATATATCCTTTGAGATTTCAAAGAGTCAAAGAAAATGTAAAATGATTGATGAGTTATGAGTTATCAGAATCAGATCAAATAAAAATTTAAAGCTAAAATGTTCCTGCTATGATATAATTCTGAACAGGTTCACATAAATTCTGAACAAAGAATTAAAGATTTAAAGAGATTGAAAGTGGGTCACAGATTTGAAAAGAAAAGCCAGAGACCAGAAAGACAAAGATTAAAGATAAAATCCCGAGATAACTCAGGTGGTGAAGAAATCTGCTTGATAAGACAACAGAACCTG
This sequence comes from Centrapalus pauciflorus, assembly GCA_020465985.1. Lineage (NCBI taxonomy): Eukaryota > Viridiplantae > Streptophyta > Magnoliopsida > Asterales > Asteraceae > Centrapalus > Centrapalus pauciflorus. The sequence goes on along the minus strand of JAANYP010005403.1, from coordinate 80,271 downwards.
TGAGTTATGCTTCTGCTTTATTCGTTGGCGCTGCCCGTGCTTGGTGGAAGACTCAGAGAAGCATTTATGGAGAGGAGGTCATCCAGACTTTAGAATGGGATCAATTCCTTGACATGTTTAACGCGAAGTATTGTCCTGTTGATCAACAAGACAAAATGGAGGTCCAACTGATGCAACTAACTCAGGGAACCAAGACTGTTGATGAGTACGAGCACGAATTCTCCCGGCTCTGTGGCTATTCCTCATATCAAGTAGCCACCGAGGAAAGAAAAATCAATAGATTTCGTGGAGGTCTTAACCCGAGATACAGACACCCGATGAGCGCGATGAAGTATAAGAGTTACTTAGAGATGGTTGAAGCTGCAAGGCAGATCGAGAGGGGATATCTAGAGTATGGCGATCAACTCTATGCTCCATCAACGAATCTGGCATGTCCTTCTCCCACAAAGAAGCAAAGATTCGGTAGATTCTTTAAGCCCAACAAATCTCAATCCCAGCAACCCCAGCAATCTCAACAATAAAGCTCGCCTCAGAAAGCTCAAGCTTACTTTCTCACGAACGAACCACGATTCTGCAAAAGATGCAGGATATCACACATGGGATTGTGCAACCCAGATGACGTCACTTACTATGTGTGTAACAAGATTGGCCATAGTAGTGAAGAGTGCCCCCAGCGAGGACTTGGATGTGCAAAATGTGGGAAGCGTGGACACTTTATGTATCAGTGTCAGAGCGGACGCCGAGGTCAATCACAATCATCAGCCGGAGGTTCAACGATAAAAAGCTCAGCTGCAACTCCAACTGCAAGGACCCACACATTTCCGATAATAGCGGAGGAAGCGAAAGAAACCCCTGATGTGGTTACCGGTACGTTCTTACTAAATTCGATACCTGCGCGCGTACTATTTGATTCCGGTGCAACTCGTTCATACATATCGACTGCTTTTGCTCAAAGATTGTCTAAATTTCCTTCAAAGCTTCCTGTTATACTCGATATAGAGACGGCCAGTAACAATTACGTTATGGCTGATTCCGTGTACCAAAATTTCACTCTGTTCATTGATAACATAGTGTTCAACCTTGATCTTATTCTGATTCCGTTAAAAGAGTTCGACGTTATTATCGACATGGATTGGCTAACAAACAATGAAGCTACGATCGTCTGCAACCTCCAAATCATCAGAATCAAGACTTCAGACGGCCGAGTGTTAGAAATTATAGGCGACAAACGTAAAGGTGCTCACTGCTTCATTTCTGTTGAGAAAGCGCGTAAATATCTGTCTAAGAGTCACGAATCCTATCTATGTTTTGTCTCGACTGAATATGTCTCTGAAGCCAACAAGAAATTTATTTATGATATTCCTATCGTCTGTGAGTTCCCAGACGTATTTCCTGATGATAATTCTGGAGTGCCACCGGAACGTCAAGTTGAGTTCGGAATTGACTTGGTTCCTGGTGCGACTCCAATTGCCAAAGCTCCCTACAGACTTGCGCCTGCAGAAATGCAGGAAATGTCAAAGAAATTGCAAGATCTGTTAGAGAAAGGTTTTATCCGACCTAGTTCATCTCCGTGGGGTGCACCTGTCTTGTTCGTCAAAAAGAAAGACGGAACTCTTCGTATGTGCATCGACTATCGCGAGTTGAACAAAGTCACCATCAAGAACAAGTATCCTCTGCCCAGAATCGATGATTATTTGATCAGCTACAAGGAGCAAGTTATTTCTCCAAAATCGATCTTCGTTCTGGGTATCATCAGTTGAAAGTCAAAGATGAGGATATTCCGAAAACAGCCTTCCGAAAAAGATACGGTCATTACGAATTTCTCGTAATGCCATTTGGTTTAACGAATGCACCATCGGCGTTCATGGATCTCATGAATCACGTGTTCAGACCAATGCTGGATAAGTCAGTGATCGTGTTCATAGACGATATTCGGATTTACTCCAAAACAGAGGCAGATCATATTATTCATTTGCGTCAATTGCTAGAGTTATTGAGAAAGGAAATACTCTATGCTAAATTTTCTAATGCGAGTTCTGGCTCAGACAGGTATAATTTTTATATTGTCTCGAGCTATTCCTAAGCGTTCTGTGTTTGAATAAAAACTTGAAATTCTACCTTGTTATTATATAGATCCAATTCCTTGGCCATGGTGTATCTGGCGAAGGTATCTCAGTTGATCCGTCCAAAGTCGAGGCTGTTCAGAAGTGGCAAACACCTCGCAATGCCTCCGAAATCAGAAGTTTCCTTGGATTGGCTGCTTACTACCATTCATTAAAGACTTCTCAAAAATCGTTGTACCACTTACGATGCTAACACGAAAGAACACACCTTTCGTATGGTCTGATAAACAATAAAAATCTTTTTAGACTCTGAAGCAAAATCTCATTCAAGCGCCAATCCTAGCCTTACCAGAAGGCAATGATGACTTTGTCGTTTATAGCGATGCATCTGGTACTGGCTTAGGTTGTGTCCTCATGCAAAAGGGAAAAGTCATTGCCTACGCTTCAAGGCAATTAAAAGACTATGAGAAAAGTGCACCAACTCATGATCATGACTTGGCTGCAGTTACCTTTGAACTGAAAATCTGGCGTCACTATCTCTATGGAACTCGGTGTCAGCTTTACACCGACCATAAAAGCCTCAAACATCTATTTACTCAAAAGGATCTGAACATGAAACAATGAAGGTCCTTGGAACTCATCAAGGACTATGATTGCGAGATCCTGTATCATCCCGGCAAAGCCAACGTGGTCGCGGATGCTTTGAGTAGAAGAGTCTACCCAGAAAAGTGTTGCTACGCCCTGACTCCTGTTGTGTTCTCTTCTGATCTTATTGAAGACATCAGATCTGCCCAAGTTGAAGCACTAAAAGAAGAGAATCTTTGTTCTGAAAACCTCAAAGGGCAACTTCAGTTGTTATCTATGAATCATTTGGGACTTCAATGTCTCAAGGGAAACCGAATCTGGATTCCTAAATATGGTTCTATCCGCAACACTCTTCTATCTGAAGCCCACAAGTCTAAGTTATCTATTCATCCTGGCAGCTCGAAGATGTACTTCGATCTGAAAGTTGATTATTGGTGGCCAGGAATGAAGAAAGACATCGGTCAGTTCGTCGAAAGCTGCAAAGTCTGTCAAATGGTTAAGGCGGAACATCAGAAACCCTTCGGGAATATGCGACCACTACCAGTTCCTGAGTGGAAGTGGGAGCATATAACCATGGATTTTGTAACATAATTGCCTAAAACCAAGAGACAGCACGACTCCATCTGGGTAGTCGTGGATCGATTAACGAAGTCAGCTCATTTTATACCGATGAAAGAGATGTATTCTCTTGATAGATTGGCACAGATGTATATCACTGAAGTTATATCTCGTCACGGTGTGCCAAATTCTATCGTCTCTGATCGTGATAGTCGTTTCACTTCGAAATTTTGGAAAGCGCTACAAGAGGGGATGGGTACTCGAATTTCCATGAGTACAACTTATCATCCAAATGCAGATGGCCAAAGTGAACGTACAATCTTGACTCTTGAATAAATGCTCCGTGCCTGCGTTCTTGATCTGGGTGGTAATTGGGATGACCACCTACCTTTGGTCGAATTCTCATACAATAACAGTTATTATTCAACGATCAAGATGGCTCCTTTTGAGGCTTTATACGGACGAAAGTGCAGAACTCCCACCTGTTGGCGCGAAACAGGTGAATCGCCTTTAGCGGGTCCTGTCCTTCTACAGTTGACTCATGAGAAGATTCAACTTGTCAGAAGGAACATTCTTGAAGCTCAAAGCAGGTAGAAGTCTTACTACGACAACTGCCATCGATCTATAACCTTTGCAGTTAATGATTGGGTGATGCTGAAAGTATCTCCAATGAAGAACGTGGTGCGATTCATAAAGCGAAACAAGATAGCTCCTAGATTTATTGGTCCCTTCAAGATAATTGAAAAGTTAGGGAACCAATCCTATCGTCTTGAATTGCCAACAGACTTAGCGGAAATACATCCTGTATTCCATGTTAGTCATTTGAGAAAGAGCCTAGCAGATGAAAGAGAAGTGCAGATACCACATGTTAATCTGCAAATTGATGAAAACCTTCAAGTGGTTGAAGAGCCAGAATGTATTCTGGACTCGAAGACCAAAAATCTTCGCAATAAAGAGATACAGATGGTGCTCGTTCAATGGAAACACCACAAGGGTTCGCATCAGTCTTTGGAATCAAGATATGTCATGAAAGCAATGTATCCAAGTCTGTTCGAACAAAGCTAACTTCGAGGACGAAGTTTGTGCGTGGTGGAGCCCATTCTGTAAAACCTAGTCTTAACTGAACTTTAATTTCTGATTTCGAGATTAATTATTACATTTAATTAAGTAATGAAAATATTTAATTAAGTTAAATTATATGTTATTAATGATAAAATAAAGATGAAAATATAGAGGGACCAAAAGTGACAAGTTCCAAAAGATAATAAATAAATACATAAACTCTTTTAATTTTTCTCATTTATCACAATTAAAGAAAGCTTCAACACTCTCTCTCTCTCTCTCTCTCTCTCTCTCTCTCTCTCTCTCTCTCTCTCTCTCTCTCTCTCTCTCTCTAAAACCTACGGCAACCTTCATATTCTAACGAAGACTTCATAAATTTGCAATAAATTGAAGAATTGAAATCAAGAAGAGTTACAAGCAACATTAAACATCAAGAATCTACAAGAATTTAAAGGTAAAATCTATTTAAATTTCGAATTTTATGGGTTTAGTTTCGGTTTCGAGAAAAACCGAAAATTCAAGATTCAAAGCATGAAATTTATGTTGCATGTTTGTATAAAAGATTAGAAATCATGTATTGAAGCTTTTAGAAGATATAGAAACAAAAATCGTAGGTTGGATCGTCCAAATAAATGAGAACTCTGAAATTTTATAAAACTTTGTGTTCTTGAGAAAAACCATGATATTTGGACGATTTTAGATGATTTCATGTGTCTAAGATAGGGAAAATAGTATAAAAACAACCCAAAAATGATAATATGACTTTATTTTAAGTTGCATGATTAATAAAAATCTGTTTGATGAATTTTTTGTAAAAAACCCGAATGTGATAAAGCTGGAACATCAAGAGCAAATCGGGAAAAATTATAAGTCATGGGATCCGAATTCGGTTGAGATCCGAATTCGGATGAAGTACCCATTTCGGACCTATTTCGGATGCCAATTCGGATTACCCATTTCGGTTTGGCCCGGATGTCCCGATTCGGATGGTCCTAATCCGGGTGCCCTATTCGGATGGTCCGAATCCGGTTGATCTGAATTCGGATGGTCCATTTTTCATGCTTTAAAATAATAAAATAAATGATGTGCCACAATTATAAGACCCATGATTATATGATGAAAGAACATTAAATAAAGCAACATGGTGTATATATATATATATATATATATATATATATATATATATATATATATATATATATATGTATGTATATATCCTTTGAGATTTCAAAGAGTCAAAGAAAATGTAAAATGATTGATGAGTTATCAGTTATCAGAATCAGATCAAATAAAGATTTAAAGCTAAAATGTTCCTACTATGATATAATTCTGAACAGGTTCAGATAAATTCTGAACAAAGAATTAAAGATTTAAAGATATTGAAAGTGGGTCACAGATTTGAAAAGAAAAGCCAGAGACCAGAAAGACAAAGATTAAAGATAAAATCCTGAGATAACTCAGGTGGTGGAGAAATCTGCTTGATAAGACAACAGAACCTATGTGTTATAGATATTCAGTTTTACATGCTAGATTCCGGTTGGAACATATTGTTGATGATAGTTTATTTTGACATTCATACATGCTCAGCTGGATTGTGACCTGTGCTCACCATGGTTCGGTGATGCCTTGTGGATCATGATAGCTATTTGACTTATCATTCCGCATGACATTGTACTTACAGTTCTTTTCAGTTACGAGTTATTGCTATCATGACCTTGATTATTTATGCTTTCATTATTGCTCGCGTCTTTGACATATTGATTCAGCTTTGAATGATTAGCCTTGTCGGTCTATTGTTTTAGACCATGCTACTTCACCAGTTCTATTGAACTTGGTATTGATTCTCTGATGTTCCCCCACGATGATTGCTGGTAGCTAGCCCAGCACAAGTGGATAGCTTCCACTAAAAGCGTGAGCGTGGCGTGAACATCATCCAACTCTATGACTACTATGTCTCAATCATGAGTGGCTGTAGCGGCAGTCAAGACATGTCACGCTAGACCGTATAATCCGCTTGATAAATGCATGTAAATCTGAAAATGTATATTCTCACTAAGCATTGCTTATAGTTGTTGTTTAACTTTTTACAGGAAAAGACAAGGGAAAAGCACCTGTTGGACCTAGTTCCTAGGTTTTACAAGATCAAGCTGAAGTTTTCATAGACCACTACTACAACACCCTTTTGGTACAGCATTGAAGATGATAATTGTGGTGGTCTGGGTAGATTTGATTTGATTGCATGATGACATAAATTAGATTAGATTGTACCCTTTATAAGTTTAATTTGAAATCTGTATCTCGTACTAAAATTGTATTAAACTTATCCTAAAATGTTTGTACTGTAATTTGAAATTCCGCAATATAATTAATCTATCTTAGTTATGATTGATATCGTGTTGCAAGATGTGGGACCTAGACTCTGAGGACTGCCCGGTAAGGGGAGGTCTTCACGCATGTGATCAACATAATCATGAAAATGATAATAACATGGTAGGGTGATACAAATGAAGTGAATTTAACAAATATGCATAAACACATATAATTGATCATGCAGCTAAATTTGATACTCATAGTGATACCAAAATTGTTTAAAGATAACACGACCAACCAGAATATCAGAATCCACCACGCTCGACTAACGATCTGATAATAAAAGTACATTGCTTAATCACCACTATTTCTTTATTAATCTAAAACTATAATTCTCGATTGGCCTAAAATTCCAAAGTTTGAGGGCTAAAAAGATAAATATTTATTTATGCTACAAAATCTTAAAATTATTAAACTTTAAGTTTTAAGTTAATTAGCGTATAATTATAGGTATCGAACCTATTTTGGCTAATTAAATTGATTAACTTAAATTTCTAATTCGAGTAACCATTCTTTTAAATAAATTAAAGATTTCTTATTTAATTTACATATACATTACATATTTTTATCCTAATATTAAAACAATGGTCTGCTAAAAAAATATAGCCCAAAATAATTAAATTTATGGATTTAATCAACATACTAAGATATGTAGCCCAAAATAAATTAACTGGTAGCCCAAAATATTTAAATAAATAAGATTGCATTTGAAAAGAAAAAAAAATATAATATTAATAAAGAACATAAACCATAAAGATTTTATCGACTAACTATATATATAACAAAAAACTTAAAAGTATGTTAAAATAATAACTATTATTCATGTATATTTAAAAAAATAATACAAATAATATACGTGACAAATATTTAACCTTTTTTATAAGATTAATATTTATATTCGTATAATTTGAAGTAACTAATTATTAATTAAAACTTATTCACGTAACACGTGGGTTCATAAACTAGTAATAATAATGTAGTGAGCCTCATAGCAATAAAAAAAATAAATGAAAGTTGATGTGACAATACGGGATGTATGTTTAGTAATATATGGGTCTCACATCAAATAAAAATAAAAAAAGAAAGTTGATTTGACATCAATTAAATCATCTAATTATTAAACAATGATTAATGTAATTAAGGAATTTTTTTAATCAATTAATTAGTCAGTGGTGTACGATTAGTAATTTGGGTGTATACATTTAACATTGCCATTTATTTAACTTTCTTTTTGGTATTTTACAAAGGTCTATCAATTACCATACAAATTTGATTTTGCTTATTTAATTTTATTAGGTGATAAAATACTTTTTCCTTTGGGAGAATTTCATATATACACTTCCAAAACTTCATAATATCATATATACCCAACCTAAAGCTTTAATATCATATATATCCCTCCTAAACATCATAATATCATATATATACCCAAATTTAATTAATAATATCACATATATCCCTCTTAAACATCATTAATATCATATATACCCAAATTCATTAATTTAATTATTTTTAAAACATTTAAAACTCATAATTAATATTGCTTATTAATTAATGACCATTATACCCTTACTCATTTATTCTTTCAACTAAACTTCAAAATATCATATTTATCCAACTTAAATTAAAATATTATATCTCTTTTAATAATTTTATATAATTTATTTTTGTAAAGTTTACTAAATAAAATTTTCAAACTAAAACAAATTAACATTAAAAAAATTGTATCATGTTTTTGTTCGTTTGTAATCAAATCGTATCGTCTTATTATATTTTCTTATTTGTTTTTTTTCTACAGTAATCTATATACAATTAACTGATTACATATTATGTTCTTTCTTTTCTTTTTCTTTTAGAATTTTATAGTTGTATCACATTTCCTTTTTTTTAATTTAGTATATATTTTTATGTTTTTCTAATACATTAGTTTTAAATTTTTTTCAAGTTTGCATTCGCTTTATAACTATAAATTATATAAAATTATTAAAAGAGATATAATATTTTAATTTAAGTTGGATAAATATGATATTTTGAAGTTTAGTTGAAAGAATAAAATGAGTAAGGATATAATGGTCATTAATTAATAAGCAATATTAATTATGAGTTTTAAATGTTTTAAAAATAATTAATTAATGAATTTGGGTATATATGATATTAATGATGTTTAAGAGAGATATATGTGATATTATTAATTAAAATTGGGTATATATGATATTATGATGTTTAGGGGGGATATATATGATATTAAAATTTTAGTTCGGGTATATATGATATTATGAAGTTTTGGAGGGGTATATATGAAATTCTCCCTTTTCCTTTCTGTAGTCGAGTATACAAGTGAAAGTGTTAAAAAATGGACCATACCAAAACAAGAACTGTTACATTAAAAAAACTTGAATCAAGAATCAAATCAAAAGGTATGGGTACGAGTTCTTTTCTTTATTAGGGCCTAACTGATAACCAATTTTTAAAAGGGATAATTACGCACTTCAAACTTCTCAGTTTTTTGGGATTAAAACCCCAAACTATTTTTCGTTGCATAGAAAACCCCGAACTAACTTAAAATCAGTAAATCAAGTTTTTATCAATGGGTAACCGGTTGAAACCGGTTATTAATCCTACGTGGACCGCTAAATAACCTACGTAAATTAAACTTTAATTGTTGAAACCGGTTGTCAAGTATTACACATCATTAAACCTCCGTTGATCGATAATGTAATCCCGTTTAAAAATTACAATTAAAAATTATCAACGAGGGTTTAAATGATGCGTAATACTTGGTAACCAGTTTCAACAACTAAAATTTATTTCACGTATGATTAATAACTTGTTTCAACCGATTACCCATTGATAAAGCCTTGATTTACTGATTTTTAGTTAGTTCGAGGTATTCTATGCAACGAAAAATGGTTTGGAGTTTTAATCACAAAAACTGACAAGTTGATGATTTTTTTTTCGTAATTATCCCTTTTTAAAATACCATGGAGCAACCATCGGACTCAATTCAATTTAGATCATTACCTTTAATAGTTTGGATTTCTTTTTCACCCCTACCCTACTTGCCTAATATTATATTAATAATTTAGTTTTTAAACATTCTTAACTTGAAATTGACAAAGAACAAAATAGAAAATAAGACAACTGATTTTTGAATGAGACAAAAGAAAAGAAGTTTCCATGTTTAGAGACTTGAGAGTGAAGTAGAATCTCTAGGAGTTGTGAAAACATAGTGACACACATTCTTTCACTTGCAATTTGCAGTTGCAGTTGCAGGCTCACTTCTCTATGAGTTGCTTTCACTTTGCCTACTTTGACTCATCATCACATTTTGACCAGTCAATAATACTACAAACTATGGTCCATGCTCCCAATATTTTTCTTCTGAGTTTGCCCCCACCACCCCACTATTTCTTCACAACCCCCTGCATTCCTTTTTCCAGAATTTGAATTAACCAATAAAATATATTTGTTTCTCTTAAAAAAACATAAATATAACATAGTTTGAATGTTAATTAATTAATAGGTTTTTTTTAAAGACTAACAACTTCTAAATCTTACTTTTAATACATAATACTCGAACTCCTAACTTGAATCTAGGTTAACATCTTGGTGTCGCTAGACTAGAAGTCTTTTGGTATGCAAATGGTCTGAAACAGACTGGACCGGAGTGAGAATCTAAAAATAACTAAAAGAACTGGAACTAAGAATAAGAGCGGATGGTACTGGTTTCGGTTAGGTCCAGATTTTTACTAAGAAAAAACCCAACTATATATAATCAAAGCAAATGGAGAATCGAAAATCATTATAAACTACAGTCTAAAAGCAAACCAAATGATATGATCAATTTCGTTGGTTCGGTCTAGCTAGTTTTGGTATGATTTTTCCTTTTGATAGTAAGTTAGTCCCACCCGTAATTGATACACCAAAAGTTACAAAAACATATTTCTATTTCCTTATAGCACAAATCGATAGTCGTTTAGCTACATTTGAATCGTTTCTTTTTTCTTTTGATAAAAATTTAGTTGAACCCAATTATAAATGTTGTTTATAAACTTACCATTCATTGTATGTCATAAAACCATTATTCAGTAACATAGATTATTTTGTTGTATACAAAATGATATTAAAAAAACCATGATTTCGTACATAACCTTTAAACATAGTAAAAATATAAATTAATAAATTAAACTTACGAATTGTTTCACTATTTTCTTATAGCACAAATTAATAGTTATGATATCAATTTAAAATTTTTCAACTTACAAACAGATAAAGATATTAGTTTCAATAATATTTATTTCACTTACAACATATTTTACATATATAACATAAGGTTTATTATGAAAAAAAAACCAACATGTTTTCATGTTTTTTACATTTTCGTCCCTCCATGTTATTTTTTTCCATAAAATTTCTCAAGTTATTTTTTTTTTTGGTTTAATGAAATTTGGATAATAGAACCCGATTTTTTAGTTTTTAAAACTAGGTTTACAAATTATAACCGAGCTCTAATGGTCAAATTTCACTTAACTAAAAAAAATTTAACTTAGAGATTTTTCTGGAAAAAAAATAACATTAAGGGACTAGAACGCAAAAACCATAAAAACATTTTTTTTTCCATAAGACTAAAATAAGTAAATCCATAATCGGGTTGTCAAAATTCAAAAACCACAAACATGGTTTAGATTTAACCAAACATAATCTACAATGTAAAAACTTTTTATAACCCGAGAAAATCGTATAAATCGAAATAGTATATCTAAAAAGATGTGGTTTGGATGATTCTCCAAATAAAATCATGTAACTAACATTCCTCTTTGTGTCTATTAGAATTTTTTAGAATATACCAAATTTATAAATAAAAATTTTATACTTTATGATCCAAAAAATGGATAATGTCATGACTTTTGATGATACACTTCAGAACATATAGGAATTTTTTTTGTGCAAAACAAATCTTGAAGAGATTAGCACATTAATCAAAGCTATTTGGAATCAATAATTAATCAAAGAAAAGCTTGTAGGAGGCAAACAAAGATTTCACAGGGATCCAAGGAAGATTTTAATGGAATCAATGATTGTTTGTTTATTGGCCTGACATTTGTTGGATATCCAAACCTAGATTTTCACACCATTCATCACACTTATTTTCTTACAAAACCCTAGAAACCTAGAATATATGTCTCAAGGGGACAAGAATTTTATATTAAATTAAGTTTATAAATAATTTAAAAGTTTATTACTAAAAAAAACCAAAATATTTTCATGTTTATTACATATTTATTCATTCATGTTATATTTTTTTTTAAAGTCCTCAAGTTAATTTTTTTTTCTTTTTGGTTTAGTACATTTGACTATTATAACTTGATTTTTCAGTTTTCAAAATACTTAGTTTACTATTATAACCGGGCTCTAATAGTCGAATTTCACAAAAGTAGAAAAAATTCAACTTAAGGATTTTTCTGGAAAGAATAATATTAGGAGATGAAAACACAAAAACCGTAAAAACATGTTGGTTTTTTCTTAATAAACCCATAATTTTATTATAAAGTTTCTGTATTAAAATTTAACTTTAATATATAATATAACACGATATCAAATGTTAAGGTACAACATTTTACAAAATGTTTACTTGGTTGATTAATTTTATAAAAACTTGAGTTGCTTGGTGATTTTTTTTTATTTGTTATGTCAATGTTTTTATAAAAGCATGTTTGCTAATATTTATCATAGATGAGATCTTCTCTAAATCTAGTTTATTCATATTTTGTTATCAGGACATAAAAAATTATGAGCGCGCTCTTCTTGATATATGAATACATTTAGATTTAGTATGGTTTGGTCCATGTACTGCATAACACAAAGTACAATTAGAATGTTTCGATTTGTGTCTACTTATATAGAAGTGCTAGTTAGATCATAATTTATGTTACAAATGGTAATATTTATTAGGGAGATATCAGTTTTCTACGTTAGAATAACTCTAACAACATTGTTAACCCTGAACTTTTTCAACAAAAAAAAACTAGGATTTCAACTACAAAATTGTTAGCATATATTCAATGACATATTATTAGGATGTGATTACAAGTAGACTCGGTCCCCTTCTTAATTCTACTAGTCATACATCACTAGTTTAACTCTAATTTTTTGTTTAACGAAGTGGACCTACAGAACTTTATTAATTATACATACTCGTTAGTGAAGGTGTACGATGGAGGTAGACAAACAAAAGATGCTCAATTAGTAACTTTTTTAATACATAATTAAACAATGATAATAATCCACTCATTTTATCGGTTAATTGATCGAGCTTATGTTTCTTGTAAAGTTGTTTACTTATCTATAAATACTAATAAAAGAGTAACTATACTCATTTTTTTGTGAAATCACGTGTCATCACCATAAATCGACACGTGACATTTATAGGTTTTAATAATAATAAAAAAATTTTCAAATCAAATCACACAAAATTAATCTAATACTCTACTTACTTATTAATTATAATATAATATAATAAAAGTTTAAAAATATATAAGAAAACAATTATTATTTATATATATTTAGAAATATATAAATTAATAGGTCATAATATATAATAATATAATTCTTATATACTTTTGATTAAAAAATATAATATGTATATCTTTACCTTTTAATTTATTATATTTTATATACATTAAAAATATTCACGTAAAACACGGGTGATAAACTAGCAACGGCAACATGTTTAAAATAGAGTGACATGGTACTAAACTTGTATAGCATTTGTGGTAGCAAATACTCAAAATAACCAACAAAACGTACTGTGTAGACATAATTAATCATGAATTAATGAATCCTTTCAAAACGTAGCAATAAAGTAATAGGATACACAACAGATGGGATCGAATGTTTCTTTCAAGAAATACGAATAATATAAATATCGTTTATAAAATAGACATGTGGTGTTGCTTTCATTCTAAAGATTTGATTATTTAATAATAATAAGTTAATGAGCCAAATGATCAAATAATTGGGCATAAAGGCATAATTAATGATGAAGATTGAAACTTAGGGTGTGAAGGGCCATTATAGAAAAGCAAGGTGGAATTATGTAGTTAGGTGTTGAAATGGTATCATTCTATCTAATTTTTAAATTAATTAAGATATATTATTTAGGATAATACATAATTAATTAATTAATTAATATTGAATTAGTTTCATTTATCTACTCAATCAATTTTTATAAATATTGCATCTTTAAACTTTAATTGATAGGTCAATTTTAATTACAATATCCGGTGATTTTAATTTTGATTTTATGTGTCTTAACTATCTTAATTTATGTCGTTAATACATGAAACTACCATCATCTATAAGAAAATCCGTTAGCAATCACCTCCAAAAACTTTTGTTTCTTCTCTAACTAATCAATATCTAGTCCCCTAGTGACCGCTTTCACATTGACTAAGACCTTATTTATTTTTCATTATGAGGCTATTTAAACGGTCTGAAATCTAACTTTATATCTAAATTAAATTAAGATTTTTTGTTTAGTTTCATAGTTAAAAGATTGCAACTTCTGAATTTACCTCTTAAAATTAAGAGGAATGCTTGGTTCTGAAAAAATTTTAAGAAATCTCTTTTTTTTATTTTTAGTTTACAAATTCTAAGACTATTTATCATATTACTTATTATAATTTCAGTTATCTTTTTTGAGGTGTTAATTAAAATATAAGTTCAATTAATTTCTAATTTAAAATTATTTATCAGATTAATTATTATAATTTAAATTTGTTTATATAACTAAATTAATTATAATATATAATTAATCAGATATAATATTTTTCATGATATTTCATATTACGAAACAAACAATCTTAAGACCACCTCTTAATTTCAGATTTCAGATCTTAATTAAGACCATCCCTTAATTTCATATATGGTTTTCAGACTTCAGACATTTAACCACTTTAAAAAACATATAGCACCTAAACGAAAAATTCTAACTAGATTTACAATGGTAACCCAAAAAGCAAACCATATTTCAAATTCAAACCGAAAATCGAAATAGATTTGAAAATCAAAGCCAAAAATTAAAAATTATAGTGATGAAATCAAACCATAATCTGGTTTCATAAACCATTAACCAAAACCAAATGCTAATATTCAAAATCAAAACCCTAACATATATAGTTTTCAAAATCAAGCATCATGTTAATAACTCTATTTTTATTTTAAAAGTTAATTTGTAATATATTATAAGGTTAAGTGTCATTTTGACCATCCAATTTTTAGATTTTTTTTTATTTAGCCATTAAACTATTTTTGTCCCGATTTAGCCACTGAACTATATTTTATATATATATATATTTAGACACTAACTTATGTTTTACCGATTTAACCACTGAAAATTGTCCCGGTTTAGCCACTAAACTATCATATTTTGTACCGATTTAGCCATTAGTTTTATTCATTTTTCTCAAAATAGGACACTAAACTAAAGTTTAGTGGCTAAATCAGGACGAAAAATAGTTTAGTGGCTAAATGAGACAAATTTAAAAGTTAAATGGTCAAAATGATATTTAACACTATATTTTAATAGGATTATTGTATTATGTTTACTTTTTAAATATATGAAATAGTAATAATTAATTAGATAAAATTAATGGTTAATTAGGAAATTACTGAAATCATTTAATGATATCATCTTTCATTAAGAGCATTGAAATTAGGTAGAATCAATTTTATCTTTTATGTCTATCTACTTTTTACATATAAATTAGATCATTAATTAGTTTATTAACCCGTTAATTAGGCGAGTTGATTTTAAATATCTTTTATGCTTGAATTATATTTATAAAATAATAATACTCTTTTATTTATTATATTTTATATATATATATATATATATATATATATATATATATATATATATATATATATATATATATATATATATATATATATATATATATATATATATATATATATATATATATATATATATATATAGGGGTGGGTTCAATGGAAAACCAATATGCACCTGAAAACTATGGAAACCTACGCATACCGTCCGATTTGGTGCATTTCATGAAAAACGCGGCGGCATGATCGTAAATAAGGTGATGCATCACGCGGGATTTTGATGCATCACGCGAGAATTTTGATGCATCACGCGAGATTTTGATGTATCACGCGGGGAATTTGATGCATTTGTGGTGGTGCAGTGCGGTTTTCACAAGTTTTCAGGTGCATTGTGGTTTTCCATTGAACCTCCCTCTATATATATATATATATATATATATATATATATATATATATATATATATATATATATATATATATATATATATATATATATATATATATATATATAGGGGTGGGTTCAATGGAAAACCTATATGCATCGGAAAACCCAGAAACCACTTTATAGCCATTGGATCAGGTGATGCATCACGCGAGAATTTGGTGCATCACGCGGGAATTTGGTGCATCACGCCAGAAATTTGATGCATCACACGGGATTTGTGATGCATTTGTGGTGGTGCATGGAGGTTTTCCAGAGTTTTCCGATGCATGTTGGTTTTCCATTGAACCCCCTATATATATATATATATATACACACACACACGTGTGTGTTGTATATAGAAATTTTAATTAGATAAGTTGTTAGATTACAAATTTTATATAATAAATATTATTTTAAAAAAACCTTATTTTATAAATGTTAAAAGGATAATATACTACATGACACCATATGACACGTACCATGAGATAGTGACAAATTGTAATATCGTGTTTTCACGTAACGTATGTGAATTATTTTGTTGGTCGTTTATGTTAATAGCATTGAGTTAGACGAATTCAAATGCAGAAAGTTAATGGTTGTTTCGACACATAAAGTCTTAAATTGATAGTATTCTGAACTCAAGAAAATACCTTTCTTAATTGATATTCTGATACCAAATACAACCAGAGAGAAGGAAATAAATAAGCCTAACAATCGGCTAAACAAGGAAGGAAATAATTGACAGACCAAGAATAAGGAAAAAATATATGTACGAAAATAAAACAAATCCTATACTCCCCCTCAAGATGGAGCATGGAGGTTTCGAATGCCCATCTTGTTTAGTAAAAAACGAAGCTGTTGCGTGCCGAGGCCTTTGGTTAAGAGGTCCGCGAGTTGGAGTTTACTTGCAATTGGTTTCGGCTATATGTCTCTGGTCTCCACTCGTTCACGGACAAAAAAACAGTCCATTTCAACATGTTTTGTCCGTTCATGGTAGACGGGATTGTTGGCTATGTGACGAGCCGCTTGATTATCGCAAAACAAGGATGTCGGTGTTGTGAGGTGAACTTGCATATCCTTGAGTAACCATCTTACCCAAAGGACTTCACTAACAGTGGAAGCCATCGCTCTATATTCTGCCTCTGCCCAAGACCGAGAGACGACTGACTGCTTCTTCGTTTTCCAAGAGATGGGGCCGCCACCTAGCAAAAGAAGTTACCCTGTTCTGAACCGTCTTGTAAAAGCGCACCCAAGCCAATCTGAGTCACAATAGGCAACCAAAGTTATAGGGCCTTCGCGGGGAAGAAGAATCCCTTGCCCCGGTGTTCCTTTTAAGTACCTTAAGACCCGATTTGCAGCTTCCAAGTGATTTTTTCGAGGATCCGATACAAATTGACTTAAGACATTTACTGCATAAGTGACATCGGGTCGAGTAGCTTGTAGGTACAACAATCTACCCACAAGTCTCCGGTATTGGGTTTCATCAACTCGAGCTTCTTCTTCTCCTTTGTCTAGTTTGGTTCCTTGCTCAAATGGAAATGCACTTGGTCGACAACCCATCATTCCACTGTCTTTTAAGATGTCCAAGATGTATTTTCGTTGGATCAAAACTAACCTATCGCTCGTTTTGGCTACCTCAATGCCAAGAAAATATTTCAGGGGCCCGAGGTTCTTTATACTAAATTTATCATCGAGTCGTTGTTTTATTTGTTGAATCTTTTCGGAATTATCTCCAACAATGATGACGTCGTCCACATAAATGAGGACAACAACATAAA
This sequence comes from Centrapalus pauciflorus, assembly GCA_020465985.1. Classification (NCBI taxonomy): domain Eukaryota; kingdom Viridiplantae; phylum Streptophyta; class Magnoliopsida; order Asterales; family Asteraceae; genus Centrapalus; species Centrapalus pauciflorus. The sequence goes on along the minus strand of JAANYP010005403.1, from coordinate 62,581 downwards.
CACCCGCCTTTTCATAAGTGAACGAAGAATAATCGGCCTTGGACTGTTTGAAGTTCAAGGAAAGAAGAAAGCTTGTGAACTTTTTGTACCAGTTTCTTGAAGCTTGCTTAAGCCCATAAAGAGATTTTTGAAGACGACATACTCTAATCTCCCCTTCTTTTGTGAACCCTTTTGGTATCTTCATGTAGACTTCTTCTTTTAGATCTCCATGTAAAAAGGCGTTGTTGACGTCCAGTTGATGGATGATCCAGTCTTTCTTAGTTGCAACTGCTAATAGGGTTCGAATAGTGACAAGCTTGGCAACTGGAGCGAAAGTTTCATGATAGGCCACTCCTTCTATCTGTGTGAACCCTTTTGCGACGAGTCTGGCCTTGTATCTCTCAACCTCTCCATTAGATTTGAACTTTGTCTTATAGACCCATTTGGAGTCTATAGCCTCCTTTCCTTCTGGTAATTCCTCCAAGGTCCACGTCCCGTTCTTTTCGAGAGCCTTTATTTCTTCTTGCATAGCATTCTGCCACTTTTCATCTTGAGTAGCTTGTTCAAAACAACTTGGTTCATGATTAGAACTTATTTCCGTTAAAAAAGCTTTATGAGAATGAGAGAATTTATCATAAGAAACAAAATGAGATATGGGGTGTACCGTCGAGTTTGCTTGATTGGAGCCGGGTTGAGAATTGGTGACCAAAGGGGGGAAATTTACAACATATTCATTGAGATGAGCTGGTTGAGTTCGAATCCTTTTACTTCTTGGTTCGGGTTCTTCATGAGAAGTGACATGGTTCTCCTCGTTTCGGGATCCAAATCTGGACTATTATTTGCAAAAAAATCATTTTCATGTTGAGCAGCATTTTCATCTTCAGGCCCTACATTTCTTGTTGTGGTTCTAGGAGAATCTGGTGCTGGTCCAACAAAAGAATGTTCTTGTTCACCACCATCCAAAACAAAGTTAGTGGGTTTAGAATCATTACGGACTTTGGTAGGCTCATCCTTATTACAATCAAGGCTTCCTGCGACATTTTTAAAGGGAAAATTTTCTTCAAGAAATAACACGTCCCGAGTCACAACGATTTTTTTACTTTTTATGTCGTAAATTTTGAATCCCTTTGTCCCTTGCGGGTACCCCAAAAAAACCCCGGGTTTTCCCTTTTCTTCAAACTTATCCCCCTCTGTGTTTGTGTTCCTGAAATAAGCTAAACACCCCAAAATTCTTAAATGCTCATATTTGGGCTCTTCATTCCAAACAAGTTCTTAGGGGGTCTTGTTTCTAATCACCTTAGATGGAAGGCGATTTATTATATACGCAACGGTTAAGATACATTCTCCCCAAAACTTTTTTGGAATGTTCGCCTCGAAACGTAAGGCACGTGCTGTCTCGAGCAAGTGTCTATGCTTCCTTTCCACTACCCCGTTTTGTTGTGGGGTGTGAGGGCAAGTAGTCTCTAACAAGATACCATTTTTCTCATAAAAAGCAATCATAGAGTTGGATGTAAATTCTCCACCGTTGTCACATCTAACCCTTTTAATTTGTTTTCCAAATTGGACATCAATAAGCTTATGAAAATTCATCAAACATTGACTAGCATCGCTTTTGTGTTTTATTAAGAAGACCCATACCAACCTACTATAGTCATCAACAATGGTGAGAAAAAAATTTGCACCTGTGTACAAAGGAATCTGATAACCTCCCCAAATATCACAATGAATGAGTTCAAAATAAACATTGGTCTTAATAAAACTGTTTGGAAAAGGCTTACGAACATGTTTGGCCTTATCACAGGAATCACAAAAGACATTACTAAGTCTACTGGAATTATTTTTTAAGAAACTAACATTGGAGAGTTTATTCCCTGAAGCATGTCCCAATTTTTTATGCCATGTATCCGTTGTAGTCATCATGGCTCGTCTTCCCTTCTCGAACATGTCCATGAGATATAACCCCCCTTTGCACCTACCCGATCCAATCAAGCTCCTCGTACGAAGCCCCTGCATGACAAAAAAATTGGGAAAAAATGTCACAGCACATTGGAGATCTTTGCATCTTCTACTAACAGAAAGAATATTATTTTTAAAGTTAGGAATATAAAGGACCCCATTTATTTTAGCCCCCCCTGGCAGCATAAAATCTCCCTTTCCCTTAACTGGGATCGCATGCCCATTTGGTATAACAACAGGGGCCTCATTTGAGGTTCCCTCCTCATTTTCAAGAAGGTTGGATTGGTGGGTTATGTACTCGGTGCAACCCGAGTCAACGACCCACACATCATCCCTAATACCTGCCATGTTGGCTTCAGAATTGGCTCCAACTTTATTGCCTGGACTCGAAAAAAATTTCACAAACTCTTGGTACTGCTCCTCATTTAACCCAAGTATGGGGCCTGTTCCAGTATCAACGCATGCTGCTTTCGGCTTTGTCTTGTCGTCTTTCTTCCCGGGCCACCAATCGGGGTAGCCAATTAGCTTGAAACACCCTTCTCGTTTGTGACCGTTCCTTCCACAGAAGGTGCATTGGTCGTTTTGTTTGTTTTCCTTTTCTTGCTTGGCTATGTGTTTTTCTTTCGAGAATCTAAAATTGTTATCGCGCTTCTGGAATGCCTTGAATGCAGCGGGTTCTGGTACAACTAGTTTCTCGAGCGATATGGACCTTTGCCTCTCGTCTTCTGCCACCATGTGATAGACCGTCCCTAATGTAGGAACGGGTTTTGTTGCTAAGATTTGGGTTCTGATTACATTGAAGTCGCTGTCTAGACCCATAAGAAACTCATAGAGTTGTTGTTTCTCAAGGTGCGCAGTGATTTTCTTGCCCAGTTCACATGTACATTTGTTGCATGAGCAACATGGGAAAGAAAAATTTGAATGAGACTCATCCCATAATGACCTGAGACGGGTGTAATAGGTCGAAACGTTGCTCCTTCTTGACGTGTAGCGGCGATCTTCTGCTTCAATTCATAGGTCCTTGGCGCACTTTCTTTTCCAAATCTTTCTTTCAGATCTGACCAAATCTCTGATGATGTGTTAGCATATTTTACACTGTCACGTATGCCTTTCTCCATGGCCGTGGTAAGCCACCCTTTTATCATTGCATCGCACCTCATCCATGATTTGTATTCAGGAGATGAAACCCCCGGTTTCTTCAAAGTCCCATCAACAAAGTCTATTTTGTTTTTGGCGAAAAGAAAATTGGTCATCTCTCGCACCCAATCGTTGTAGTTTCCATCAGTGAGGACCTCATTGACAGAAGGTTGCTTGGGGGAATCCGAAGGGTGTAGATAGTATGGTGACGAGAAGTCGATCACACTGGATTCACCTTTGTTACCTTCGCCTCCGGTCACGATGCTGGAAATCGATTAAATGTAGAACCGCTCTGATACCATCTTAAATTGATAGTATTCTGAACTCAAGAAAATACCTTTGTTAATTGATATTTTGATACCAATTACAACCAGAGAGAAGGAAATAAAAAAGCCTAACAATCGGCTAAACAAGGAAGGAAATAATTGACAGACCAAGAATAAGGAAAAAATATATGTACGAAAATAAGACAAATCCACTAGTAGAGAAAAACCATTTAACCCCGGTTATTTTTCAAATAGACCCCGGTTTTTTAACCGGGGTTGAAGGTGATGGGGTTGTTGATACTTGTCATGGACCCCGGTTTTTTGACCGGGGTAAAAGGTTTTAGACCCCGGTTCAATACTAATAAACCGGGGTTGAATGTCCATTATAGGCACCTATTCTAAACACATGGAACCTGGTTTATTAATAAAGAACCGGGGTTAAATGTAACATTTAAAAAAAAAAACTAATTTTCAGCTTTAAATTTATTTTGTGAAACTGTCATAGATATCAAACAAATGTAACTTCTAGGAAGTAAGAAACCTTATGAAGCATCATCACACTCTATCAATTAATAAGGGAAAAGCATATAAGCACACGAGAACAGAAACCGGCCATGAACATCAATCAATGTAAACCAAATTTTCAAGTATTATCAGTAACTCCAAAGCACTCAAATGTTAGAAGTAAAAAAAAGGTCTTAATATCTAACTATGTCTTTGTATAGTGACCCTCATCAATCAGGAGATGCATTCTCAATACATCCCAAAAGAAAAAAAGAGTCAGCATTTAAAATACACTTCAAGCAGTTGCAGCCATCGGTACCGACCTGTAGCATGCTCTCTTAGCAGCACGAACTTCAATCTGCATAAAAACACACACAAAAATAGAAAAGGTTCAATTGCATGAAAAAGAGCTGAGCACTACCTATTCTGAACTCATGATGAATTTAAGAAAAAAGAAACAGATATGAGACATATGACCTAGATAATATCAAGAGGATCGCAGACGCTATTACGCACTACTTGAATTCTTACTTTGTGAAAGTACATGCAGTTAATTTTTTCATTTTTAGAGTATGAACTATGAGATTAAGGTGGTCCAACTAAGTTCTCGGATAAAAGGCTTGTTGGTGTTTTGGGAGAAAGCACTCTTAATGCAATCATGATTGCAAACAATGAAGTATTATTAGCGTATTATAGAAGTCAACTGAAATTACTATGTTATTTTCTCCTTTCTGAAATGGTTAATTGATTACATTGAGTGTTAAATCATTTATATGTTACTGTTCAAAACACACAAGTTAATTAGATTAGCTTTTTATGCTACTTACAATTTTTCCAGAATCAATAGTGCTGTTAATGTAAAACCTGGGAGCTTTCACTTAGATAAGCACAATACAGTTCTTTAAGATATGCAAGTTTTGGGTCTTATAACCATATATAGCTTACCTCCGTAAAGTTTTTCTTTTCCTACATGTGCATATGGGACTTCACGTTTGGAATATATACAAAGACAAATAAAGCCTCAGAGGCTGGAGTAACTGATTCCAACAAACCTTAAGAGCATAGCCAACCATCTTGGAGAAAGCGGTGATCGTGATATCTTTCCGTTCTCTTTCAATCTGCAACCAGTAATCATAAGAAAAACATTGCGAGCCAAAACAACAAATTCACAGCAATACTTACAGAAAGTTTAATCTTTTTTGGTGAAAAACCTTTGCTTTTCCAATTGGAAGGCAGAAACTTGAATCAAGGGCTTCGGCAGAAACTCGGAAGGATTCACCATATCTAAAGAGCATCACAAAAAGCCTCATCAGAATTTGAAAATTCTAATTAATCAGCAATAAATGATAATTCACTCACAACAACTCATTTTCAAAGAAAACGACAGGATTTGGGTCTCTAAACGACATAGTTAGACATTAAGACCGTTTTGTTTTCATAACCACTGAATGTATATTATTTAATTAGCTGCAGCATCGTAGAACCAAATACGAAAGCATATACAATATTTCAGATTAGATGGATTCAAGTTTTAAGTATTCTACATGATATAAAAATCAAAACTAAAATTTGTAATCCAAATACACTATTTAAGAACCAGCAATTTACCATATAAAATCAGAGAAATCAAAGCAACAAGTTCAGACTCAAATGAATCCATGATTTTTTAACCAAAGAAATCAATGCAACAAGTTCAAGAATCAATCAATTCTCACCCAAGATCTGTAACCTAAACATCAATATTTAAGAACCCAAGATCTAAAACCCAATATTTATATCCTCAACACCAATACCGCCTGTAACATAAACAACCAAGATTTGTAACCTAATCCCCAAACAACAAACCTGTCGGTCATCAGAGGGGCAACAATTGTTGACGGAAGCAGCAAAGGGAGAATGCATATGGTAACATCGACTGACCTAAAGTGGTGGAGAATGGTGGACGGGTCTGTTCTCCGGCTGAAGATGTAGCAACGACGGTTCTGCTTAGAGAAGAGTAGGGAGCAATGGACCGGTGACTGGTGAGTATACGCAGATGGCGTATGGATCGAATTTGCAAATCTGTGGAGACATCGAGAGGGAGAGGAGGTCAGAATCTCTGCTTAGCGATTTTGCAGAACCGTGTTAGGGTTTGCTGGGATAGAAATGAAAGCATCCCTGGAAATCAGAGCCAGTAAAAAGTAAATTTAGGCATTTAGGTGAGAATGAGCGCGGATAATTCCCCCCAAAAAAAATTGGCAGTTCACTTATAGACCGAGGTTTCTATAAGCTCAACCGTGGTAATATTAATAAAGAGCTTTGACCCCGGTTCGTTTGGAAGAAACCGGGGTCTTTTCTTTAAAAAAGACACGGAGTACATTTCTACCCTGGTTTTTAGGTCTTTTATTAGATAAGCGGGGTTTATTATGGGGGGTTGAAAGTCATTTTTGTAGTAGTGATCCTATATAAAGAGGACACGTAACCTAGTTAGAAGTGTTGTTTTATAAAAAAAAATTTATATTTTAAAAGAATTGTTGGTTAATTTGAATCAGAACAAAACAAAAATTAAAAGTTTACTACAAGAAAAAGTGAATCGGTATTTGGTTTAAAACCATTACCGCCCTAAACGTAGACAATGAGATTCCTATATCAAAATAATCATAGAAATGAGTTTAAAATTATGTTTACAGTTAGATTTTATACGAAAAAAAATATATATATGCAAAAGTTGAGTTTTGAGTATTTTGTCAACCATGGTGTTTATATGTTAAAATGGGAATTTATGGTTGAAAATCGTGTTATGTGTTTATGTTAGAATCGGCAGAAGTGTTTGGGTTGATAAAAAAAAAATATACACGTAAACGCAAGAATGGATTGATAGGTAATAATTCAAGATCTAGTGGATCAAATACATTGAATCACAAACCTCAGTTTTATTAAATGCTTCACTGTGTTTACACTTGAGAGAACACAATTCTTGAATTGCTAAGTGATGAGGTACTTGTATACTAATTTTCCTAATTTTCTCTTAATTACCATGTTAGTCATTCAACATTTATTTATGGGATAATTACTAAAATAGTCAAATCTCACACCTTTATTCATTTTTTAGCCACTTTATATACATTTTACCAAAATAGCCACAATTTACGTGACCACATTTACGTGATAGCCACAATTTACGTGATTTGTACTTTTTTTATTTTTTTAATGTATTACGTTACAAAAGGTGTTTGGTCACGTAAATTGTTGTACTTGATCACGTAAAGTGTGACAAGACATCTCACCAAACATTCATGGGGAATGAGCAAAAATGGTCACGTAAAGTACAACAATTTACGTGACCAGACACCTTTTGTAACGTAATGCATTAAAAAATGAAAAAAAGTACAAATCACGTAAATTATGACTATCACGTAAATGTGGTAACGTAAATTGTGGCTATTTTGGTAAAATGTATATAAAGTGGCTAAAAAGTGAATAAAGGTGTGAGATTTGACTATTTTAGTAATTATCCCTTTATTTATTATTATTTTCATCTCTATAATTACCTAACGATCTCACTTTTAAAGGTGAAAATAATTTTACAAATAAAACACATAGCAAGGAATTTACTAATACAGAAGCAAAAATGAAAATCTATAAATCTTTAACAGATGTTGTTTCTTCAGAAGTCAAATTTTAGAAAGATAATCTTTAACTTCTTTTACAAATTTTTCTCTGGTCTTTTACAATTTCTCTGGTCTTTTCGTATATCTTACCTAATCTTCTCTTCACATGGAATGATGACATTCCCCTTATTATTATGAATGTATTGACTCTCTCCTTTTATGTTGGTACACTCTGTGTGACGATAGCAGTCTAAGTGATCCAACATTGTGGTTTAGCAAGTGTTTGGAATATATGTTTCTATATGTTTGATAATTATTATTGTTTGTATGTTTGAACTTAATGTAATGTTTTACAAGAAGTTCAAACATGAAAATCAAAGATAATATCAATCATAAGGTAAAAACATAAGTTTCTAGTCTAAGTTAATTAATTGAATGAATAAATTCGAATCCTCAAAGGGCTAAGATTCGAATCTAGGTCAGATTCGAATAAGTCAATTGGACAGATTCGAATATGTTGTGTAGGCAGATTCGAGAGTGTCAGATGGGACAAACTCGAATGGGCCTTGGGCCGGATTCGAGTTTGGTCCATAACAGACTCGAATTAGCCTCTATAATTAGGGATAGACTCGATTAATTATCAGACTTTTTGCAGAATTCGAGAGTGATTAAGCATTAAGCGATTTCGAGTTTATCATCAGCGTGAGTGGTGTTTCGGAGAGTATCAGTTCGTAGGCTCGTGCTTGTGTAGTTCGTGCAGCTTCTAATAGTCTCCGTGTTTCTGGTGAGTGTTGTTACCGTCTACCCGTTAACGAGGATTCTGCACTCGTTGACGGTTCCGCGTCTAGATAGATCTGTGTTAGGTAGACCTTACAAGTGGTATCAGAGCCTACGGGGTGTTCTTGGTGTTCTTCGTGTTCATCAAGATATATCCTAGGTTTCTTGACGCTTTTGGACGGTTTTTCACTCATCTTCGTGTTTTTCGTCTTCTTCGAGCTTAGCAAATAGTCATCCGGGAAATACTTTGTGTTTTTCACATTTTTGATCGAAATCAATATTTTTCGTTGTAAAAATATTGATTTAATCTGCAAAACGTTAAAAAATCAAAGTATTAGCCGTTTTTCGAGTTTGCGGCGCTCGAATCTATTAGGAGTAATTAGGGTTTCACTTAGTTTCGAGTCTAACCAAATCCGCTCCTTTCAAGTTTGATACAGAGTGTTTTCGAATCTAATTCGAGTTTGTGCTAGTTTCGAATAGGGTCTCGAGTATGCTGACATTCGAGTTTAATTCGAGTTTGGACTAGAATCGAATAGGGTTTCGAATCTGCTGAGTATTCGAGTTTGCTTGACCTTCGAGTTTAGGAGCTTTCGAATCTGTCATTAGTGTCGAATTTAATTGAATTACTAAACTTAATCGAATTTAATCCCAAATAAATTAAAATTTAATTATATTCGAATCTACCTAGATTCGAAAGAATTAATTCAAATTAGTTTCGAATTAAATTAATTAAGTTCAATTCAATTACTTTCGAACCAATGTCAAATCTACAAAAGTTTCTGGAAATGGACCACGAGGTCGGGAAGGCAAATACTCCGCCTAAGCTGATGAAACTCGAGGATTATTATTGGTGGAAAGATCGGTTTACCGATTTTGTGCGTCTCAATGACATGCGCATGTGGGTATGTATTGACGAAGGATACATTCCACCAAATTCTGAAGTTGAAGGCCGTCAGAGAGTCTTGTCATACCAAATGATGAAGGAGGATGATAAGAAACTGTATGAAGCCGAGAACAAAGCTTTCTTGATAATTCGAATGGCGTTGCCTCAGGATATACTACACACATTTAGGACTCAAAAGACATCTAAGGAACTTTGGGAGTCTCTAGAAAAGAGGTGTGAGGGTAATCCTAGGGTTCGAAGAAAGCGTACGGAGCTGTTGAAACAACAATTTGCGATTTTCAAGGCGTTGAAGGATGAACAGTTGGATGATACCATCACCCGATTTTATCATCTATTGACGGAGCTTGAAAGTCACGGGATTGAGTATAATGACACTGAGAAGAACAATAAGCTTCTTGATGCCTTACCAGCCAAATGGGCTATGTATGTGGCAATGATAAAGCTTAATGAGGACAAATATTATACCCAATCTCTGGAGGATATTGTGGGAACGTTGCGAGCTTATCATTTCGAGCTACTAAAGGCCGAAACTGATTACGAACAAGTCCAGAATCCAGCAATGTATTTTGGAAAATCAACAAAACCTTCAGCGACCGCCGATCTGAAGACTGCTACCGCGTTTTTCACCGGAGAAACGTCGTCACCAGCAGAGTCTGATGACACATTGAACAGAGCGTTCTTAGGGTTGGGAAGATCAGAAGAACAGCAACCTCAAGCAGCACAGGCGACGACATCTCAGAGCTATTCTAAGATGCCCATGAGCGCTAAATCAGCGGAAGAACATTTGAACTTGCTTGCTTCATTTGTGGCTGCTTACGGGAACTGCGTTCAGGGAAAAATAAACGATCCTGCTCTCTGGGATGAAGACTACGATCAGGTCGACCCTGACGATCTTGAGGAAATGGATCTAAAATGGCAACTGGCCATGGTAACCCAACGGGTTAAAAGATTCATCAAAAGAACTGGGAGGAATCTGACGATGAACAATAAAGGAATTGGATTTGATAAGTCCAAGGTGAAGTGTTATAACTGTCAAGGTCTGGGACACTTCGCCAGAGAATGTCAGAGACCAAAGGTAGATACGTACCAAGGGCAGAACCAGCATCACGGACAGGTTCAGAATCAGTCACAACAGCGATACCTTCCAAGTTCATCTGCCGGTCAAGCCAATATAGCTGGTCTACTATCAAATGTCACTTCAGACAGACAGCTAGATGGTACTTACGACTGGAGCTCACATCCAGAATCAAATGCTCGGGCTTTTATGGCTGAAGTCACGGAGAATGGGTGTGAAGGTGAAGAGCAGACCACAAGGGACAGCAGTCCGATGTGGGTGGAAAAGACGAATGATCAGACGCTTCTGGAGTTTGCCGCTCAAATGGCCAACGTGGAATCTGATAACACAAAGGTTAGTCTGACTTACTCTCTTTTTCGTGAATTATGTGCGTTGTGTGTTACTTCTAATGATAGGTTAAATCTAGTCTTAGAATCACATAAAACCATAACTGCTCAAAATGAGAATTTAAAAGCTGATAACGCTAGCTTAAACGATATTAAGCAAGATCTTAAGGAAAAACTTAAGGCTGATGCTCAAGATGTAATAGTTCTGAAAGACAAACTGAGTGAGCAGTGTGTTCGTTTAGAGCTTATGTATGAGCATGTAGAGGCCTTGACCAAAAATCTTAAGGACAAAGACATAGAGCTAGTTGAAACAAAGGTAAAGGTAGCCGAGACGAATAGTAAGTTAGAAAAGTTTAGGAATTCAAGCCTGAACCTAGGGAAAGTTTTAGACGCTCAACGCCAGTCTAAAAAGCCTGTAGGTCTAGGATTTCATGAAATTCCTCCACCTTTTAATGCAAACTATGTGCTTCAACCTCAGGAGAAAACTGATAAATCAGTAGACTTAGAGGACATACCTACACCGACACCTGAGCCTGTAATAGAAAATACACCTAAGGTGACTGACACAACCGTCAAGGTTAAGAAAGTCAAATTTGTGTCTTCCTCCAGTGAAACACCTGCAGGAAAACATAAAATTGATTTTAATGATCAGGACGATGAACCAGTCGCGATAGATGTTCAAAAGGACCAAGACACTAGTGAGACACCTAAGTCTAAGGGAACACACAAGAAGTCCATAGATAAGATGTCTTGCTTTAGATGTCATGAAAAGGGGCATGTTGCTTCTCACTGTCCGCTTAGGAAAGCCGAGTTTACACCTAAGACAGTGCACCCAACACCTGTTAAGCCCTCAACAAATGTGGCGAGCACTAGTAGTTCTCAGAGTACCGAGAAAACTGTGCAGGCCGCACCAAAACAAGTTGTGAAACAAACACCGATAAAGGTTGGACCAAAGGAAGTGGTTAGGACAAATTCACCGAATCGTGTCATTAATCAACCTAGTTCAGCACCTCAACAAGTCTACAGGAGCACCACACCTAGCAGGGCACACACTCCAGTTAGGTCTCATACTCCTGTTAGACATTACGCACCGGTTAGAGCTCAGGGATCACAATCTGAAATGCAATATAATCGGAATTATTCTAGAGCTCCACAACAAATGCCTACTCAAAGGAAGAGAGTGAATTTACATCACTCGGCACCACAACAAACTCCTGTTCAACGACTCAAGTCACCTGAAAGGCGAGATGGGTATTTGAAAGAGTTTAAGTATGTGGACGAGAATGGTATAACCAAGTCAGTTATGGCTTGGGTTCCCCGTGATAACTAACCTATTTTCTTTCATGTGCAAGAGATTACCACAGGTCCAAACAACAAATGGTTCGTCGACAGTGGATGCTCCAGGCACATGACAGGGGAAAGAGGTCTACTTACAGACTTCAAGGGTGGGAATCGGGGATTTGTATCATTCGCGGGAAACAAGGGAGGAAACATCACGGGTACCGGAGTGGTCACTAATGGGACGATCAAGTTGGACCAAGTTTATCACGTTGATAAACTGGTTCACAATCTCATTAGTGTATCTCAAATCTGTGACAAGAAGAATTCAGTGTTGTTCACTGATACTGAAGCGTTAGTGCTAAAATCGGGATTCAAGATTCCTGAAGAATGGGTATTGATGCGGGCACCAAGGAAGAATGACTTGTACATGCTGGATATGAACAAGCCGGAGACTTCGATGGGGCCAATCTGTTTATTATCCAAAGCTTCGGAGACGGAATCGGTACTGTGGCACAGACGCATGGCTCACTTGCACCTAAGAAAAATGAACTACATAACGAAGAATGGACTGGTGCAAGGTGTGCCTATGAAGAGCTTTCAGTTCGAGGACAAGTGTCTACCATGCAAGAAGGGCAAACAACATAAGAAGACACACAAGTCCAAGACGCAGAACTCCATAACCTCAACATTCGATTTGTTGCACATGGATCTTTTCGGACCAATCAACAAAAGGAGTATAGGAGGTAGTTGGTACTGTTTGGTTATCACTGACGATTACTCACGATTTTCTTGGGTTTTCTTTCTAGGTACAAAGGACGAGACGACTTCCAAGCTCATCGGGTTCTTAGACCAAGTGGAGAATTCCTACGGAACACGTGTTAAAAGAATACGTAGTGATAATGGAATTGAGTTCAAAAACACTGTAATTGGTGTATATTGCCTCTCAAAGGGCATAGTGCATCAATTTAGTGCACCATATGAGCCTCAACAAAATGGGGTGGCCGAACGTAAAAACAGGACACTGATTGAGGCAGCTAGGACTATGTTGTCGGATTCAAAGCTTCCTACCATGTTTTGGGGGGAGGCAGTGAATACCGCATGTCACATTTTAAACCGAGTCCTAACTGTCAAATCTTTGAACAAAACTTGTTATGAAATTTTGAATAAACGGCCACCTAATTTAACTGGCTTCAAACCGTTTGGGGTACCATGCACTTTATTGCGAACAAAACATCAACCGAAGTTTGGTGAAAAGGCTGACGAAGGATACTTCCTAGGTTATGTGCCGAACTCACCAAACAAACGGGTTTTTAACAAAACAAATGGTACTGTGGAAATTGTGTATAACATTGAAGTCACAAGTTATACACATGAACCCCAAACAGGTCCGGAATGGATATTTGAATGATAAATTATTTGAGTCATTTAACATTCCTTTGGATGGAAATGCAGGTACAATCGAAAAGGACATGGCGACGTTGCACCTGAATGACGATGGTCATACCTTTCCGAGGACTACGTTTGAATCCACATCCGAGCCTACTTCGACTGTAGATAGATCTCCAGAAGTCAATGTTCCTGAAACACCTTCAACTGAGAACCAGACTCAGGAAACAAGTTCCAACTCTGAGGAAAATGTCCACGAGGAGGAAAATGTAGAATCTGAGGAAGTTCCCCCATTAGGTGAAATAGGATCTAACTTAGGAGATAATCTAAGGGTTGATGAGATAGAGACCTCTAGGATCAACAAGAATCATCCTATAGAAAACATCATAGGAAATCCTAATGAGGGTGTAAGGACTAGGAGTAGTTTAAATAACAACACTGTGTTGTTGTCGATGATAAATGACTCCGAGGCATATCACACATGTCTCTATTCTTGTTTCATATCGCAAGTAGAGCCTAAGAATGTGCAAATGGCACTTAAGGATAACTCCTGGGTTGAAGCGATGCAGGAAGAACTTTCGCAGTTTAGGAAACTAGAAGTGTGGGAGTTAGTTCCATTACCTCGAGGGGAAGTTGCCATAGGAACCAAATGGGTTTTTAAGTGCAAAAGAGACGATCGGGGTATAGTCACGCTCAACAAGGCTAGGCTAGTTGTAAAGGGTTTCGACCAAGAGGAGGGAATCGATTACAATGAGGTGTTTGCACCAGTAGCAAGGCTGGAAGCCATTAGGTTGTTTCTAGCTTTTGCCTCCTTCAAGGGCTTTAAGGTATATCAATTAGATGTTAAGAGTGCTTTCCTATATGGGAAAGTGAAGGAGTTGGTGTATGTAGAACAACCGCCCGGATTTACTGATCCAAAATATCCTGATAGAGTATATCGCTTAGATAAGGCTCTATATGGATTGCATCAAGCACCAAGGGCGTGGTATGAGACTCTATCCAACCATTTATTAGAGAACGGGTTTGAAAGGGGTAGGATAGATAGTACTCTGTTTGTTAAGAGGAAGGGAGAACATTTCATCTTCGTACAAGTGTACGTCGATGATATCATTTTTGGATCATCAGACGAACAAATGTGCAAAGATTTCAAGAAGGTGATGAAGTCGAAATTCGAGATGAGTGCAATGGGAGAGTTAACTTTCTTTTTGGGGTTACAAGTTGACCAGAAGAAGGAAGGGATGTTTATCCATCAGACGAAGTATGTCTATGACATATTGGAATGTTTCAGGATGGAAGGAACAAAATTGACTGCCCATTTCAGCACGCCGATTCAAGTGAATCACAATCTCGGACCGGGTACTGAAAGTGATACCGATGTGGATCCGACATTATATCGGGCCATGATTGGATCACTTATGTATTTAACTGCTTCAAGACCTGACATCATGTTTGCTGTGTGTATTTGTGCTAGGTTTCAAGCTAATCCGAAGGAGATGCACATAAAAGCTGTGAAGCGGATTCTACGATACCTCAAGTCGAAACCGACGCTGGGACTTTGGTATCACGCGGAGGGAGATCTAGAGTTGGAGGCATTCACGGATTCTGACTTCGGAGGATAAAGCTTGACGCGCAAATCAACAACTGGAGGTTGTCAGTTCCCAGGAGGGAGATTGGTATCCTGGTAATGCAAGAAACAAACGACGGTAGCCGTGTCAACGTGCGAGGCCGAATATGTTGCTGCTGGTAGTTGCTGCTCACAGGTTCTGTGGGTACAACAACAATTGCGGGATTACGGTTTGGCTTACTTTCAAACTCCCATTAGGATAGATAACCAGTCTACTATTTCTATAACCAATAATCCAGTAAAACACAGTAAAACAAAGCACATAGACATAAGGCATCATTTTATTCGTCATTGTGCTGAAAAGAACTTAATCAAATTGGTAAAAGTGGCAACGGACGATAATAATGCAGATTTATTTACCAAAGCATTTGATAAGTCACGGTTTGAATATTTAATTCAACTAAATGGAATGCGCAACCCAGAGTAATTTGACCTTAGTGGTAGTTTATTTCCTTTTATAGAAGTAGTATTTCTTTCTTTTTATAGTAAGTCTGCTAATTTAGGATAGTTTCTATTTTTAGTAAGTTTCTATTTTTAGTAAGTTAGTAGGTTATCTTATTTTATTGCTATTTCGTATGAAAAACAAAAGAAAAAAGAGAGAAAATCATAAAAATACAAAAAAAGAGAATATCAGAAAAAGGAGTTAAGTCTTAGAAGCATAGGTTCAAAGTGACGAAAATTAGCACAGTCGTTACAAACTCTAAGTGTTTAGGCTTTCACACATAATGCACCTAAAATTCTAAGCGTTATACTTTATTTTAGTTTGATGTGTTGGTAGGCATAATACATATAGGGAGTCTCAAGGCAAATAAAATATTCAAGAAAAAGTCAAACGTGTCACGAACTTAGATGTGTGACCAATCGGTCTTAATTTTATGTACAAGACATACAAACTTTGAGTCTAAATGAGGTATGCAAACTTTCTGGGGATGTATAGCAACATCAAATACATCTAAAAATGGAAAGAATATATAAATCATATAAAATTGAGAGTCGAAAACATGTAACTCTGTTGTACGTAAGTACAGACCTGTTGCCTCTGTTTAGATTCGGGTTAGCAAGATACGTCGCTTTGTTGTACGTCGGTACAGACCTGTCACCGCTGTCTTGCTAGCTTTAAGAATAAACTTTAAGTCAAACTAAGACACTTTGTTGTATGAAAATACAGACCTGTGTCTGATGTTTGTCTTTTAAAGAAAGTTTGCAAATACCAACAAGTTAGAATCTTTGTCTGTATGCCTTGATCATAAAAGTATGTCTATGTCTGAGTCACGTAAGATAATTTCATGATAAATAAAAATGCCAAGGGATATTCCGAAATGTAGCATGTTTAAAGGGGTAAATACCAACAATCGGCTAAATGGGTATGTCACGACAAACAATCAAAGGAATCAAAAATTCCTAAGTGTGAAAGTTTAAGTACTGAAAGTGAGTATCTGACACCGCTATCTGATTGAACCTTTCATTGACTATACTCGTCAAAAATATTTTGTAAAGTGTTTAGCATAGGTTGTAAATTTTAATAAGTATAGTTTAAGCCTAAGTTAAGTTTTTGGTCAAATTTTAAAATTTTATTTTTTACTTATTTTATTTTATTTTATTTTATCTTAGTTTATTTTATTTTATTTTTACTTAGGAAAAAGGTCAAAAATTACTGAGGGTGCATTCATAGTTGGATAAAATAAACAATACGTGAAAAATCTTGTGCTTAGGGTAAAAGATTTGACATAGTTTATCATGTTGCACAATAAAGTTGAAAAAGTTGTAAAAGTTGAATTTATTTCAAAATTTTTGAAAATTTTCTAAGTGTTTGGGGGTAATTCGAGTGTAGGTCAAACTCGAAAATGGCTGATCTCGAATCTGTCATAGATTCGAATCTGTCATTAGACTCGAAGGTTGGTATTATAAATAGGTTAACAGTAATTGTCATTACTCTTACCTGTTTTCGAATCTACTCCTTCGAATCTATCCGGCGATCTCGAATCTACTTCCTCGAATCTACCGTTTTCCATAAAAATGACAATTTGTCGAGTTTCTTGCTTGGTGTTTCGATTCTACTGATATATCTAGGTATAATCACCTTGGTTGTACAAGATTCATGTAGTTTTATACACCATTTAAGTCAAAATCATCAATTTTTGAAGGATTAATGGTCGAAATCGGATTTTTCAAAATTAACCAAGTTTGGAATAATAAAAGGTCAAATTACAGGCAAATATCAGTGATTAGAAGCTAGTTGGACTAATGTATGTGATTTTCTAAGTTCAAAATGGTTAAAATCATGGGTTTTGATGAAGAATTGGGCCGACGACTGTTCGAATCTAATCATGAACGTTCTCGAGTTTGTCAGTAAACTCGAGAAGACCATGTCATTCGAATCTGTCATCAAACTCGACATAGGGAGTCTTCGATTCTGTCTATTCGAATCTGTTACTCTATTTGAATTATTTAATTTAAATTTTATTAAACCTGTGGAAATTCTTTTGTGTTGGATTTTGTACTTAATCAAGTTCAAAATTAAACAAATTTGAATTTTGGCAAGTTTATTGATTTTTATTAATTCTAATAGTTTATCTATTGTGCAGATATGGTTGTTCGAGTATTTGTGCCGAAGCACAATATGGTCATTCCCCCCGACCATCATATCCCTGAGGCGCAGGGTTTTCGTCAAATGATGGATTTCCTTGTAGAATCTAGGATTACTTTTGCATTATCTCACAATATTCAGATTGTTATTCCTTATGTTCGCCAGTTCTATGATCATCTTCAGGTGGATTGCTCTGTCACCCCAACAGTGCTGAGAACAAGGATCGCAGGGCAACCGTTGGTGTTTTCTGCCGATATGCTGCGTCAAGTTTTGCAGCTAGAATCTCCGGAAGAGGAGTTTGGGCCTATTGGTTTTCCCCTAAGTATTAGGCAAGCGGCTTTTCAGAGGATGGGTTACAGTTTAGATGTTACGAAGACATCTTATATGAAGAGCGGGCTTATTGGCCAATGGAGATTTTTGGCTCATGTTTTCATGGTTTGTTTCGCGGCAAAGAAAGCCGGTTTTGACTATATTGTCTCGAAGATCCAATCTGGGATGATCGCGTTAGTATATAATCGGCCTTTCAGCTTTTCGGAAATGTTTTTCTCGGAGTTCGTTCATCAAATCACGGCTCCAGAGTATCAACCATTTCTCTTATATCCTCAGTTCATAATGATGCTCATCAGGCATTTCTTGCCGAATCTGCCTCAGCTAAATGAGATCCAAAGCGTAGCAGTGATGGATAAAAGGATTTTTGCTGATTGCTCCTCGCACAGAGGAAGGTTGGCGGTTCCGGTCGAGCGACCGTTGTTTGGAGCAGTTCTAGATAGGAACTTTGAAGCGCCAGATACTGCCAACTGGGCAGGTGTAGTGGAAGTTCAGCCTGGACAGCCACAACAACAACCACAGCCACCGCGAGCACAACAACAAAGGCGAAGACAAAGAGCTACTGCGAGTCAGACTCAGGCATCTAGGCCTTCTACAAGTCAACAGCTAGAGATACAAGAGGCGCGTCCTTCGAATATCCCAAGTGAAGCTGATCAGTTGTGTCAGACGTTATATGAAATTTGGGAAGCTGGTCCTCATGCCAATGAAGAAATATCTGCAGCGTTGGTGGGAGAATTGCTTGAGCCTCCAGAGGGAGAAGAAGATGTGCTTAGGGATGTTGACGAATATGAACCAGAGCAGACTGGTAATGATGAGTCATCATCTGCCACTGAGTCAGAAGACATGGAGGAGATAGAAGTTGAAGCTCCAGCGTCCGTATCTACAGAACCTCCAGTTCAAATAGGAACTTATGGATCAAGGTTGGTAGTCAATGACGAAACTTCAAGGCGTAGAGCATCAAGAGAGTCGAATGACTCTGATTTTGAAGAAGAAGACAGTGCACCATTAGTGACAAGGCAACAGGCCAAGCGTCATAGATTTATGCAAGGATCGTCTTCAGCTTCAGCAGAACAACCTGAAAATCCTCAAACTCAACCTCCTCAATCTCAGGACCCTCAAACCACCATTCCACCATCACCACCTCATGATGAACCTTACATCCCTTCGCCGATCATTCCAACTCCACTTCAATCCATCCCATCAACCTCATCCACATACGCCGACAATCAAAGATTTCAGCAGCTAAAAGCTCGAGTTGACTTTCAAAATATCCAAATCTTAGGCCTTACAAAGGCAATCGGTGAGATTCAGACTCGTAATGCAAATCTTGATAACGAGAATGCCGATCTAAAAAGGATAGTGGAAAAGGTTCAGGAAGAGAACTTAGAGTTAAAAACATTTGTAGCTGATCAAGCAGCTGAGTTAAGGTCGATGCGCTCCCTAGTTGAGCAATTAATGAAAGATTTACAGGCTCAGGGGGAGACATCGTGCCGAGATCAAGAAGTGCGTAGGAAGGATGATGATAATGATGAAGAAGACCAAGGCAATGATCCCAGCTCTCAAAGACAGAATGAGCCAGTAGATTTTTCTGCTGCTCAGGCTGCTCAATCTCAGGGGGAGCCAAGTCAGTTGGGAGGTGAAGTAGGAGAGGCCAGTTCGTCTAAACCTACGGATTTTGAGATAAGTGAGATGATTGATGCTCTCATGGATCTCGATGACGACCCAATGGACTTGGGATTTGACTTTGAAGAGGACATGGATGAACTAGAAGAGGGAGAATTTGTCCCTGAGGATATTGTTGATTGGCAATCTGATGATGAGGTGTGTGCTGACGAAGATGATGAAGCTGATGAAATCATCGTTCAGCAAAATCCTATCACTGATACATATGTGATAGAAGGAAACGATGTTGTTAACATAGAAGTGGTGAATGCTGCTTTAAATGTTGAGTCATCAGTAGAGGAACCTGTCAGAGAGTTAACGAATGAAGAGAAAAGAAAGTTGTGGTTCAGGGCTGAGCAGAAGGAATTAGAGCTGAAAGAGAAGATGAGGGTGCCGGGGACTGGAAAACTGTCAGGAAGCATATTAAGCTGGTTCTTTGATCGAGAACTGCAGCTATTCATAATCAAGAGAAAAGATGGGTTCCAGTACCTGAGGCGAACTCTGAAAGTATTCAATTCACTGCCGAAGATTGAGATCAAGGCTTTAGCATGGAAAGAACTGATCAATATCGGCAATGACCCCTACGCAGATATAATAGCCAGAATCATAAGGAAAGAGGGAAGATCAAGGAAGTTTGAACGCCTAAATCCAAGGATAGGAAAAAGAGTAGAGGATCCTTCTCGAATTGATCCTCTAACTGGACGTCCTTGGATGAAGATTCAATACAAACCCGTATGATGTCTAAGAAAGGTGCCGCTCAAGCCTATGCCACAGAATGTCATGAAAAATCTGAATTGGTGGTATGTTGAGAGTGAAACTGGAGAAGCGGTAATGGAAGATTTTGAAGAAAAGGTGATTCTTAGAATCTATGATCCTCTTCACCTGGTAAACCTTTCTCGAGATGACCTTCAAATTTTGCATGCTCATAAGATTTCTAGTGACACTCATATGGATGGTGAGGCTAGAAAGTATGAGAATGTAGTTCGAGTGTGTATTGAAAAAGGTTTGTATGCTGTAAGCAGTTTGAATAAATAATGAACAAAGTTCTTATTCAAATGTGTGAATTATTAGAAGCTATCGTCAAGGGGGAGTCTGTTTGTACACCCTGTGTGACGATAGCAGTCTAAGTGATCCAACATTGTGGTTTAGCAAGTGTTTGGAATATATGTTTCTATATGTTTGATAATTATTATTGTTTGTATGTTTGAACTTAATGTAACGTTTTACAAGAAGTTCAAACATGAAAATCAAAGATAATATCAATCATAAGGTAAAAACATAAGTTTCTAGTCTAAGTTAATTAATTGAATGAATAAATTCGAATCCTCAAAGGGCTAAGATTCGAATCTAGGTCAGATTCGAATAAGTCAATTGGGCAGATTCGAATATGTTGTGTAGGCAGATTTGAGAGTGTCAGATGGGACAAACTCGAATGGGCCTTGGGCCGGATTCGAGTTTGGTCCATAGCAGACTCGAATTAGCCTCTATAATTAGGGATAGACTCGATTAATTATCAGACTTTTTTCAGAATTCGAGAGTGATTAAGCATTAAGCGATTTCGAGTTTATCATCAGCGTGAGTGGTGTTTCGGAGAGAATCAGTTCGTAGGCTCGTGCTTGTGTAGTTCGTGCAGCTTCTGATAGTCTCCGTGTTTCTGGTGAGTGTTGTTACCGTCTACCCGTTAACGAGGATTCCGCACTCGTTGACGGTTCCGCGTCTAGATAGATCTGTGTTAGGTAGACCTTACATTTTATCTTTTAAATAAACAATTCTCTCTCACCGAACTCAGTGAAATCTTCAGCATTCAGCAAAACTAGAAATTTGTTCTAAATAGCATCACTACTAAAAAAAGCATAATGGACCCCCCATATTCACCCCGGTTGATAGAAAAAAAAGCTAAAAAACAGGGTTCTTTTGAAGTTCGTTAGAGTGTTAGCTAATACACCCCGATTGTTTAACAAGGTAACCGGGGTCCTTTACTTTTTCTTATACACCCCGGTTGTTTTTATAAAAACCGGGGTACATAATCCCACATTTACCCGGTTGTTTAACAAAATGACCGGGGTCCTTTACTTTTTATTATACACCCCGGTTGTTTTTATAAAAATCGGGGTACATAATCCAACATTTACCCGATTGTTTAACAAAATGAACGGGGTCCTTCACTTTTTCTTATACACCCCGGTTGTTTTTAAAAAAACCGGGGTACATAATCCAACATTTACCCGGTTGTTTAACAAAATGACCGGGATCCTTTACTTTTTCTTATACACCCTAGTTGTTTTTTAAAAAACCGGGGTACATAATCAACATTTACCCGGTTGTTTCACAAAATGACCGGGGTCCTTTACTTTAACTAAAACATTTATATCTTATTGTCTTAATCAATTCATTAAAAAAGAGCATTTGGCCTAGCGGTATCAAGGTGTTAGAGGGAACCCCAAGGTTCAGAAATTGTTAAAAAAAACAAAAATAAAAAAAAACATTTGAAACTCGTTTCCTTACAAAACAACAAGGGTCTATTTGTATTTTTTTAGTTCCATATAAGCCTTAGAACCCCGGTTATTTTGAATTAAACAGGGGTCTATATACATATGTACCCCGGTTGAACGACCGGGGTCCTTTACATTCGGGGTCCCTTATCAACCCCGGTGCTACAACTGGGGTTTATTATCATTTTTGACCGGGGTCCATTATGCTTTTTGTAGTAGTGCATCCTTCAGATATTCATTTAATCACAAACATATCTTCAATTTCAAAAACTTTCAATAAACTTATTTATCTTGACTTCAAAAACTTTGTTAGAACATAAGCATTATAATCATCATGCAATAGAATTTCAGACTCAACAAGATAAATTTTGTTAGAACATTTTCAAAATTGTCATGCTCCCCCTTAACATCACAATACTCTCCGCCTTAGGCAAACATAATCTCAGAAATATTGTTTGTCTTGCTCCTCTTCAAAAGAATATCTACTCCCCCTCAAACTCAGTAAAGATCAACTCTCCCCCTTGAACAAATACATGTTCAGAAAAAAATTATTAAAAACTCAATACAAACGTTTACATTTTCTCTCAGAATAACACCCTCCCTCTTCAGATAAATGATACATCCAAAAATGTCTTCAAAAATTATGAACAAAAAATTCATTCTCCCCTTACAAAGTATAAACTTTTCTCTTGTACATATAACACTCCCTAGCCAGAAAATGATATACCAAACTAGTAACCACCAGATTCTCGTGGGATTATGTTAACACGAGCATTGTTTGATGTTTACAATGGTAAGTTTTTCACATAATCATAGTGAAATACTTATCAATAAGTATCAGTCATATTTGTTCTGGCTATGTCATTTTGGAGATACTTTTTATAGTCCGTGGACTGTTGACTTGATGTATCCTGCTATGACATTTGACTCTAGACTCAGTGCATCAAATAAAGTTGGAGACCAGAGTCGCTGTCTTCCTTGTTTTAATATCAATAATATCCAAATGATATATCAATAGAAATGTGCTATAATATCTGTGATTATTGAAACAGAAGTCTTTTGAAAGACAATTGAGTACTTTGTGGGATTAAGTGCTTGCACCACTGGGTACATGGCATCTTATTTAATATCAAGTCATAAAGATCTTGATAGCAGACGTAGGTAACCCGGATGACACAAGTGTAAGTAAGGTTATCTTTTCTTCAAATCATTTCTCAACTCTCAGGTGGCAGCATTTTTCAACTTTGCTCCCTCCGGCTCACTTATTAGAGTGAGCTTTACTGTGAAGACAAGATCTGATGCACCACCAAATCATGTCAATATACCATCTCATTCATTTTATTACTGCTCGATCCTGTCAGCATCCTACGATAACTGACAATTCTCAATTAAATTACTTAAAAACCCTTAGCTACATAAACTACAAGGTGGTTTGCTCCATTGGTAGGTCTTCCGGCTCTGATTAGACCATAGAAGCGATATATTTGTCTAATCATCCAGTTTGGTGCAATATCAAAGACAAACAGACTATTAAGAAAAATATATAAATGAAGCTCAAATTCTAAGTTCATGAAGCATCTAGAAGATGAAATAATCAGTATGAGACAGTCATAACGGAATGATTCTGATTAGCATTATAGATCCAAAAGTATCATGGGAAATGAACAGGAAATGAAAGATAAAATATGATATGAGATAAGAATGAATCAAATTTTCTGTGATAATTCAGAATAAATTGGGCAATAGGAAAATGAGAGTCATGAGAATTTAGAACAAAATGGAAAATTTGATATGAGCAATGTAGTTAATCAGAAAGAGTTAACATATGGGGAATATGAAAGAGTTCACAAAGAATGAATGAATTGCGAGAATCTGAAAAGGGTAAGAAACTTCTCAAATAATCTGAAGTGTGTAAAAACACATTTGTTTTAAGAAAAATCACTTTTTGTGTGCATAGAAATATGTCATTTAAAATTCCACACAATTTTAAAATATATCAACGTCAGAGTATAGATAAAGTTCTTCCTGCAGAAAAGCATAGAATTAGTCAACTGAAATTCAGAAGAATGAACCAAAAAAATTTATAAAAATTCCAACTCCATGTAGGTCATCTCAATCTCTGTGTTGAACTAATAAGAAATCAGGACCGGAATTTTATTGTCACAGAAGTTTGGGTTCTATACTGGTGTGTACAGAAACCATTTCAATGAAGACTGGACTCTCTATTGAGGTGTACAGATTCCATTTTTCTGAAGTGCGGTCCTAAACCGAGTGTTTAAGAGACATTTTCAATGAAGCACGAGTGCTACTCTAAGATGAGTAGAAACCATTTACTTGCAATTAAGAAATTTTTGTACCAAAATTGCTTTGGATCATGACTTGAAAGTTTCTTTGTGTGAAACATGGGCTTGGAAACCCATTTCAAAACAAACTTTTTTTCTTCAGAATTATAAACAACCATTAAGTTTCTTTTTGTTTCTAGAAAAATTTATACCTATTTTAGCAAGAAAGGAGAATCTGCATGAGTAAAATCATATGTGATTCTTTCGAAAAATTTGTTTGGTACTCGTCTGTTTCTGATAATACTTATTATTTTTCTTGGAATGTATCTTTAGAGAAAAATAACTAGTATTTTCAGAAACTTTTAAAAAATTGAATTTAAAGATTCACCAGAGAAAATTTTGACAAAAAAAAATCATCTTTAATTTTATGTTTAACTTTATTTATCTCTAGAAGATATTTGTGCATGAGATTAGAATATTTTTCTGTTAACACTTCCTTAATATTTGAAATTTTCTCTTGAAAAGTCTTATTCCTAAGAATTCTTCAACAAAGAAATTTCATAAATCTAATTTGTCTTTGAAAGTTTCATCTTTAGCTCACTTATCTTCTTAGATAAACAGAAATTATTTTAAATAAGATATTTAACTTTTCCAGCATTTATAAAATTCTCACGTTTAGATTCTTCACTTTGATAAATCAGATATTTGACATTTAAACTTTGTTTTATCAGAAGTCAAAACTTTCTGGTTCCTCTACAAATTCACCAAGCTTGAGTTTCAATGTATTAACTTCGAATAAAGTTTGAGTTTTCTCAAAATTTAATCGCACAAGAATAATTTCAGACTTTTTAAGTTTTACAATAAGTTCATTGTGACACCCTTGCCACAATCACCACAATAACAACACTCAGGATTAATCACAACACACATTACATTACAAATGATCTGAATACTTATTACAATACTGAAAATAAAAATACAATAATAAAGTACAAGTGTTAAACACCCTGCGGTGCTACAAGGTTCCAGTCTAATTCTACATACTCAATAAATTATTACAATATCCCAAATATTACAACATTAGTCCCATAGTTCAATTACCGGTTGAGTAGTAGATGATTCTTCCAAGACCTCAAAAGTTGACCTAACTAGAAGCTCCGCCAGTGGATTTTCCTTTTTCTGTAAAAAAACGGGAGCAACTATGGGGTAAGCAAAGCTTAGTGAGTACAGAGAGTTTACATTCTACAGATATTTATGCAGCACACAAGAGTAACGCCGACAACAAACATCATATACCCTCTTCGTACACGAAGTACGGAACCGAGTCGCAGCTCCATCGTGCCATTGCACGGAATCACTCATTCAATTGAGGCAGACATTACCATTGGGGATGCTACACCTGCCCATCAGGACCTCGGAGGGATCAGCTCCAGGCCATATAGCATCGGTAGCATCGATTTACCAGTTATGGCTCGTAAGCTCATCAGAAGATGCATAATAAAGATAAGGACATGCAACAAACAACAATGTGCATCTATAAATAAGCAAGTCAGTAGATTTCCAAATGAAAGTGAAACAACAAGCCTCAATGAACAAAAACTAACATAAAATAAATGCAGACATATGTAATCCTAAGTACTCACAGTAGGTGCGTTAGGTAACTTCAGTTATTATTATTTCTCTTCGGGCATTCAACTGGATTCACAAAGTACCCCAATATGGGTTAAACAACACCACAAGGGACCTGTTACGTCAGTGAAATAGAACATCATTGTCAATAACTGTTTAATTCTTAAAAACTTAATTTTTATAAGTTTTAGAAATTTGACCCGAAATTCGGATCCCACACGAAATATGGATAAACCCGAAATCCGCATAATCCGAGATTTCATCCTTTGAACTTTTACTCTGTACCATCCATCTGAAATTCGGATGGTAATATGATCCGAAATTCGGATGCCTTGTTATCCGAAATTCGCATCCTGCCTTGTAATGATTCTTTAAGTTCCATCCGAAGCTCATCAGATCCGAAACTCGGATGGAATTGAATTGTGTTCATCAGACCCGAATTTTATACTTAATCATTTTTATTATCTTCCAGATTTAATTTGATCATTTTTGCACATATCCAATAACTGAAACTATTATAACCAACTTAAAATATACTCCTTTTTAACACTTTTAACATCAATTATAGCATATTTTGTACCAAATCATGCCCCTTTTTAGCCATTTTTCATCACTGTCGACGAACACACACTAAAACACATAGTGATTCTCAAAATCATGCTTAGAACTTGAATCAGAAGCTCAAATTTGGTACACAACTTCCATAATACTCGATTTAAACATTTCTACTTAAATATATAACATGCATCAACATCCATAACCAGAATCGATGATTCGGTTTTCATAAAACCGAACACAAAAACCCTTAAATTCGTAGAGTTTGAGTAAAGTTTACCTTAAATCGTTGGTTGTAGTTGTGATAGTTCCCTTCTACGATCTTGAATCCAAACTTTCAGCACCTAATTCCCACTTTTTCGTTTTCTTGATTTGATGAAGATGAGAGAGAGAGAGAGAGAGAGAGAGAGAGAGAGAGAGAGAGAGAGAGAGTATGTGATGAAATGAACTAAATAAAAGACTAAAAAGTCTTTTATTTCCACAATTTCGGTTATTGACACATTTAGCCCCTCAACTTGGTATATTCTCATTTTAACCATTTTAAACATCCATGTCGGTTTTCCATTGTTATGGTTGCTCAAAAAACGACAATGAGGATTTCTCCTCATTATTATCATTTTTAATTATAACGAAATGAAATTTATCAAACCACGACAATCCATCAAAACACTTTCAAATTCATATTTATCATACATAATCCAACTTATTTTTCATTAAATTCGAATCTCACACTAATTAATCCTCAAATACAATAATTAAATTCCGAGGATGTTACATTCATCTTTTTTTGAAGTTAATCTATGAAATCAAATTATCATTCTTTGAAAGTTTTCAGATAACTAAACTTTCTTTAAAAGCTCATCATTTTCTTCTGTCAACTCCTTGATCTTATTATCACCCTAAAATTTGTCTTCGTTCATTTTAGTCAACCTGCAAAGTTATTCTTGAACTAGTTTTTAAAATCTATAACTCTTGCAGTAAGGCTTGCATCAATACTTACGTATGAATTCATGATCTCTACACAAGAAAAAATCTCTGCGTTAGATGCGTGAATTGTAAATTAAATGAAAATCAAACAATTAAACTCATAATAAGCTCAAAATGAAATTCAGAAGCTCAAAACTTCAAGAATTGAAAAAGAATCAAAGCTTAGACCAAAACTTAGGTGAAAATCAAAAAGTTTTATTGTGAAGTTTAGATGGTAAAAGGATTAGAAGTTCGTAGTTTATCTGAGGTTAAAAGATCATAATATTATCTGAGGACGGTGATCCGAAGTTGAAGATTCGAAGATGGATCCAAAGTTGGTGACTTAGTGAAAGTTGGATTCAAAGTTACTTTTGGATGTTGAGTTACACCAAATAAGAAATGTGGTTGTAACTTCTTCCTTGAGTGAAATTGGGGCCGAAATATTGAAGTAATGGGCATTGCCAAATTACACACATAGATCTCGGTTCAAGCTTTGAATTTATATATTATGGGCCCCATGATGATATTCGAGTTAAAAGTTATGGCCTCGAAAGTGATGAAAATCCAAAAGTAAAAAATTTATAGACTCGAGTTCGAGTTCAATAGACACAAGGTCGAGTCCAATACCCTCGAGTTTGACTTCCTCAGACTCAAGGTCGACTCCTTCTTACTTACTCATTTTTGAGTCCTTCACACTCGAGTTCAAGTCATACTCACTCATGTTTGATATTGCACACTCGAGTTCGAGTTCAATGTGACTCGAGTTCGTGTCAAAGAAAAATGGCTGAAACATTCTAAGTGTTGACTATATGCTTCGAATTCTTCACTATATGCTTCTGTTGATTTCAACTATAACTCAAATACCAACACTCTTATCTCTTGTTGATCTTGTAAACCTAGATTCAAGAAACACAAACAAGTTAATAACAATTATTCATAACAAGATTCGATTAAACAAGAAACTTTTCTCATAAAATCATGAACACTTCGATGAACAACCAAAAACTAGAATTCTTCAAATTACACGATCAAATGAAGAAATTAGTCACCAAAACGATACAAATTATTCCAAACTCAATTACGAGCATAACATGTACACATGCAAATCAAAAACATCAAAATTGACAACAATTTGATCAAGAACACACACAAAATCAGAGGATATTCGATTTCTCTCAATCTATTTGGAGTTAGGACTTGAAATTTTCAAGAAATACTTGTTATATGAACCCTAATAATCGCTCAAAAAATCAAATTCTATTTCTAAATCTGTTAAAGATTCAAATATCAAGAACTCAAGAACGCAAACCGAAAAAGTCAAAAATTAAAAGTTTGACTACTCTCTGATCGTTGTGAGTTTGGACTTGAAATTTTTACTGGAACATCCTTGATTGTTTTCAAAACATATCCAAAAATTAGCTTAGTTGGATGTCGTATGGATTTTTTATGATTTTTTAAAAATCGCATCTCAATTCACAACGTTTTTGACATGAAATTTTTGATATTCTTCAACTTATTTTGCAAGATTCCTTCAATTGATTCACTTCATGCTCTGATACCAATTGATTATCCAAGATCTGATGGATCAAACACAATATCAAAAATCTCACTTTTATTGAATGCTTGAGTACTTTGTTTACACATAAGAGAATTCCCTTTGGGGATGTTTGGTTCATGTTTTTTCTTTGGAATTTGTATTCTGTCAAATGATTTGCATTATACATCATTTTCATTTGTTAGGATTTTGTCAAACAAATATGCATTAGTTTTTAAAAAAAATTTGTTAATCTGAAAAATGTAAGGTAACTGAGATTTAAAATCCTAGGAGGGAGACTGAGTTTTTTAAAATAACATAGAAAGAAGAGATTTAAAAAATGTTAGATTTTAAATCCTTACTGAAATCTGCGAACCAAACACTGGATTTTAAATGCAATCATAGTGAATCCTTGAAAAATCCATGAACCAAACGCCCCTTTAGGGTGTGTTTGGTTTGAAGGATTTGACGATCTCATTTAAGATTTGGATTTTAAAAGACTTATATATATCATGTTTGGTTGAAAAAAAAGAAGAAAATACTCTAATTTCATTTAGCATTTGGTATTCTCCCAATCTCTTTTTTTCATCATCCTCCCTCTGCCCCAGTTATTATATAATCCCTAAGACTAAGTTTTTCATAATTCTTTCATTTTTTAGTTCAAACATTTTCAAATACTGTCATATCAAAACTCTGTTATGTTCTAATATTGTTATATCACATTTCTACAATCCAAACGACACCTTATATATTAACTTTCTTTTAATTACCATATTAGTGCTTGAACATCCATTTATTGTTTGTTTACACCTTATAACTAATATCTAACAATAGGTTTCTAAATAACCCAACTAGTTAATTGAAACACTTTTAAAAGTCTGACTACTATACTAGCGTACATAAAATGAAAATTATAAAAAAAAACCATAAAAGTATAAAAAAAAAACTTTCGATTAAGTCATCGTTTCATTTTTTTTCTTGATAAGTCCCAAAACCGCTTAAACCTTTTAAATTCATCCGTCAACCTGTTATAGCAGGTTAACATGCTTACACCTATTTTGCAAAACCATCAGAGTATAATTTTTTTTCGATTAAGTCCCCCATTAATTTTGTTTTTATTGTTGTTATTATTTTATTGATAATTATTTAGTTATAATAAAATTATTTATTATCATTTTTTTTCCTTAAGATTTTTAAAATTATTATTTTTATTTATATACTTAGATATTTATTTATGTTTATATTAGAGTTAAATAATATATCATTGTTTATTTATCAATATTATATGAAATCTTTTGATCTTTAACTTTTTGATAAAAAAAAACGAACAGTTCTGGTATTGTTTTTTATTTTTTTTGAACTTTTAAAAACAACGACACGATCATTCAGCTTTGATTTATTTTCACGTTCTAATTACAATTATATTTAGAGGATTTTTTTTTTCCTAATTTTCCCTTTTGTTAATGATTTCTAACTTGTGCCGCAAACATAGGCAACTGAGCTGATATATGGACCCTCCTCCACTCGAATCCCATGGACAGCAACGTGGCAGGAAATTAGAGAAACCTTAGCATGGATAATAATAATAATAATAATGGAAAGTGACATCCAACACAATCATGACAACGCACAAGGAAGCAGTACCAATTGCAATAATAGCGGTACTATTCCACCATGCCTACTAGGGCTTATGTCCATGACTACTACTACCTACATCGTCAATCCTACCAACCATTTATACATTTAGGACGAGAGTTGTACACACATTTTTTACTTGTATACAGTAATTTTATACAAATAGACCATTTACTTTTATTATAAAAAGATAAAATGTAAAGTTGATAAAAATGATATAAAAAGTAGCATAGTCTATTAATGTAGAATTGTTATGTATGAAGAAAAATTGTTGTGTAGAAATCACTCCATGTTTAATTATCCCTGTTTGACTACCAAATCTTTTTCTTAGATATATTAAAATAAATCTACATTAAAAGAAATGTTATTTTTACGTTTTTTCTTTTATTATTTGACGTGCACTCCTTTTGATATGATTGGTTAATAAAAACGACGTGACTTGTTAAATAGGTATGTGATTAGTAAAAGATGGATGCAAAAAACCTCTAAACTTAAATGTATTAATCATACTCTCCTCCCAATCTAAGTGTCAGACATTTCTAATTCCAGTTAACTCAAAGTAAGTGTCCCTTTATAAATATGGATGATAATAATTTTTTACATTCCGTGAGTACCTAAAAAATGCAGAGTACCTTAAATAGGTATGTAATTTTTTAAATATATATATATATATATATATATATATATATATATATATATATATATATATATATATATATATATATATATATATATATATATATATGGTTCGTGTGAGTACCTAAAAAATGCAGAGTACCATGAGTATCTGTGAACACACGAGTTTTAGATGTGAACATGCTCCGAAAAAAAGTTTTTTTTTTAATTTTTTTTCATATTAATTTAGATACAAATAATATAAGCCTATTCGTAAAAGAATTACACACATTCACACTTTCTAGCCTCTTAAAAGTCATGTGAACGTGAAAAAATGCATGTGAACATGCTTAGCTGTGAACATACATTCACAACAGTGCAGTTCATGTGAACTTGCACGTTTCACATAGTTATAGTGTGTGTTTAGGTGTGATTTTTTGCAAGTAGTCTTATATTATTAATTTAAACATGATTATGAAAAAAAATTTCAAAAAAAATGGTTTTAAGCGAGGTACCTCCGGTACTCCGCAAAACTAGTGGTACTCATTTGAACCCAAATTGATATATATATATATATATATATATATATATATATATATATATATATATATATATATATATATATATTTCAAGAAAATTTATTACGTAAACAAATAAGGATAATGTTATTTAAATGTATAAAATTTATAATAATTAGTCACTTGTTGAAACAACGTTCTTTTATTCGGTGGAAATTTATTCTAGGACAAAATTTATATATGTGGTAAAAAAATATTTGAAAACTAGTATTTAGTAATTTATAATATAAACTAGTTTATAACCCACGTATTACGTGGGTTTTTTCATTAAATTTATTTATATAAAATGTATATGAGTAAAAATAAAAACATACAAAAATAATAATTGTGTTTGTTTTTTATTTATTACAATTTAAAAATAGAGTATATTTATCTTTTTTAAAAATATTAAATTGTATTTATCTTTTATTTTTATAAGTTGTAATTATCTTTTTGTTGAACGTAGAGGTGACACGTGACATTTGATGTTTTCCTTTATTGTACATAATAATAATAATTTTCACAACTAATTCAAATTATTACATTTGGATCTAATTATGATTATTATGGATAATAATGATAGATATTTATTTTAGGTAAACATTAATTTTAAATGTTACAAAATCTAATTTATTACTATTTAATTAATGAAAAAAATAAAGTCAAAATTTAATGCAATTAAGTTAAGGTGTTAAATTTGGAAAAAGAGGTGGAAAAATAAAATTTTCTTGTATTGTAGAAGTGACATGTAACATGAATTGTTTTGTTTTATTTTAATATATAGGCTAATACAAGGGTTGATTCAGAAAATACATCTTTTTTTATATTTAAATAAATTATTATAAAATTTATATATAATTAAAAAAAATATTGAAAGCTAGTTAAATTAAAGATAAAAAATACTTAGTTATTTGATATTAATTAAAAAAATAGTATTATATTGTATTATTAAAAACAGATAATATGTGTTTGCAAAAAATGTTTCTTTTATTTTTATTAACTTCAAATATGAAATATCAATGTAAGAAATAAAAAACTTCAATTATGTGAATGTGTATATATTTTGAAAATGATAAAATATAAAAATAGAATATCTGAAAATCAACAATAAAAATTTATCATATTCACAATTGAAGTTTTGTAACACCCTCGAACTAATCCACAATGTCACGTAAATAACACGTCATCGGTGACATAATATAATAATCCTTACACTATTCCCAAGATACATACACGAAAACCCGATAATTGTAAAACATTAATTACACAATAACAGTCACGGAAATCCCTGAATATAATACAACCTATCCGATGTATATATATATCAATCCACAAAATATAACTACCTCTACACGGGTAGCTACTCCTCGATCACAGAAAATGTAAACCTACTTTGGTGCAGCAGGCCTACTAGCAGTCCGGTCACCTGGGATACACACAATAACACACACAGGTCAGCTAAAGCTGGTGAGAATGCAAGGGTTAGTGTACGATTATAAAGCTCAGTAAATAAATAACTCAACAATAAAACGTTCAGCGTTCTCTACTGAACAAGTATATGAGATCCCACAAGATAGCTCAATAGGTACTCAACTCGTGTGGATAAATCCACGTACCCAAATCCCTAGACCGCACAAAGCAGCCGTCAGGAACTCAAAAGGGAATTGGGAGCGACCCAACCCCTGCCCAGCCGTACGGTTTAGTATCTCAACAGCTCAAGTGTCCCAAATCTCATATTTAAAATAAAGTTCACAATAGCTCAGTAATACAAGCATGATAGTATCTCAATAAAAACTCGTAAGAAAACTCATGATATATCGTAAAAAGCTCAATAAAGATCATGCAAGTATCAGTAAAATAATCGTACAAGTATCTCAACGAAAAACATGCAAACTCACCTGCTCAGCTAGCTATACTAAGTCTCGGTTCCCTGCCCTTTCCCTACCCTGTCAACACGAGACCTTGAAAACACAATAACACAATCTCAACCCAACAACTCTATACATTATTCTCAACAACTCAAGAGACCCCAACGACCCGAACACAAGACTCACAGAACCCAAAAACCCGACCCGAAACCCTAGCCGCATCGCGGCCGCACTGACCATCGCGGTCGCGGTCGCGCTGACCATCTCGGTCGCGGTCGCGCTCAGGCTAACCGCCTGCGATCACCTCAAGAACATCGCGGCCCGCGATCACGGGATCGCGACCGCGCTCACGGACGAACAGCAGCATACATGCTCTGTTTTCTTAACAGACCAGGGGAATCACCCCAAACTCGATTCCAGCTTAATTTTACCAAAGATATACACCCGAATTTACTTATTAACATACAAAAACTCAATTAAACCCATTACTCACAATTAACAACAT
Organism: Centrapalus pauciflorus; assembly: GCA_020465985.1. NCBI lineage: Eukaryota > Viridiplantae > Streptophyta > Magnoliopsida > Asterales > Asteraceae > Centrapalus > Centrapalus pauciflorus. The sequence continues at coordinate 28,562 of JAANYP010005403.1, read as the reverse complement.
CTAATCCGAGATTTGAAGCTCAAATTTACCTCAAATTTCAAAGAGAAGGATGATGATTAGATTGAAGCTTTAATTCACAACTCAAATCCTCAAATCCTACTATCTTCTGCTAGAAATCAATTTCACACACACAACACCCTTAGAATCTGATTTTTGGAGATGAAGAAATGAAAGCAAGCACCCAAGAAGCACACACATATATACGTTTTTAGTTTAACTCGGTTCGATACTCAAAAATCCGATCCCGATACCCCAAAATACAAATTTATATCCCCGGGTCCCAAATTAAATAACTAATCCAATGAAATAATTCCACGTACCTATCTCAAAATCGGGATGTTACAAGTTTTATCAATTAAATTTTAAATATTGTTAGCAAAATAATTAACAAAAATTTTTAACTTTATTTACTACACTTCTACATTGAAATTCAAATTTTTTTCATTTGAATTTAACTATGATCATTAAGGATAATAATGACACATATTTATTTTAGGTAAATATCAATTCATTAATAAAAAATTAAAATCAAAATTTAATGTAATTAAGGTAATGTAGTAAATTTGGAAAATGAATTAAAAAAATGGCATAGGTATAATTATTGATTTTAATTAAGGGTATAAAAGACATTTCATAAATAATTATGAGTTGTCATTAATCTGGACCATTGATTTCTTTTCATCCAATAGTCCAGAAACTCCAAGTGATTTTCTTATTATATATAGTATAGATATAATAATAATTAATTACACGTGAAATAAAGATAAAAATTGTTCCCATAGTGATCGATACGCCCATTTCATTAAACAGTGTTTTCAGATCGTTGTGGGAATCCTTGGAAGCCTAATTGATCCCTGCTTAGGTCCCTAGGGTTTTCTTAATGGGGACTCGACATTGAGAATCAATTCCTACCTAAAACAACATATATATTGTCATCTAAAAATTGACATGCCAAATGGGATAATGTGTGTCGTGTGGATGCCGGTTTGACAAAAGAGTAGACTTTAGAGTTTCTTTTAGTCATGACACTAGCATTATACATAATGTAGCACTCTAGGTTTTATATATAACTTACCCCATTGCTCTAAAAATGTAAGTGTATAGCTTTAACTCAAATTGATGAGGATTACATAAGGCATTCTTGACTCAAACCTCAATGGAATTTAAGAATCTTCACATAGACAAGACTTACAAGTGATGACATAACTAGCTATCCATAAACAAGTGTGATTGTCTACTTTACACATGCATAGATGTTTGAATAACATCCACAAATTAGAATAGGTCATTAGTGGTCAACGCTAGTATTCTTTGGAGCCCTTGAGTTCTATTTCTACGTATTCTAACGTGTTGGGTTATTTGGAAGCTCAGGATTAGAGCTTCTATCTTTCCTCATGGTTCGCAAATGATTCATTCTCTCATTCAAGAATGATTCTTCTTTTGAATACCTGTTAGGAAAAAGTTTCGTAAAAAAATTGACTTTGTGCTCCTGGCTGAGTGATTCTGATCCTATCTTGAAAGGTTTTCTGTGATACTCTTAATTTGTAGATGTTTTTTTTTTTCTTTTTTTGTGGTTTGGTATTGTTTACTTATGTTCTTTTTTGTCTCTAGCATCTTGCTTGAGATAGTTATTAATACAATTTCTCTAATTTCAAAATGAAATATCAACATCTATGAGTCTTCTATCTCCTCATTTATTTAGTTACTTTTCGTGCAAATCCATACTCAAATCCATAATCATTTTCAAACTTGTCTAGAATCCAAACACCCTTTAAATATATGTTGTTATCTCGTTCAAAAAGAAAAAATCCTATCGACATTCTTCATTTTCGTAATTAAGTCCCTAAAATTTCTTTCTTATTGTTTACGTCTCTAAACTATTGTTGTCTTATTCAAAAGTATACATTTGATCTATTTGACCGGGTACCAAACAAGTTTCTTTAGATTTTTTTACTTGACTAATGTTGGAAAAAACCCACCATATTTTCATATTTTAACAATTATGTTCTTAAACCTTTTTATTTTATTAGTTGTGTTTCACCGGCTAATCCGGTAGCCGGTTAAAAAATATATATTTTTGAATAAGACAAATATAGTTTAGAGACTTCAACAATTGGAGAAAAAAATTTAAGAACTTAATTGAGAAAATAATAAAATTTGATTAAAATTTTCAATATTAACCCTAAAATTTATATCATAATCTAAAGGCATCGAGACAAAGACCAGAACGAACATTGGGGTCGTGTGTACTCTACAGAAGGACTAGAAGAGAAGATAGACGTGATGGTGGGAGAGGTGGCATCTAAAGAGCAAATGATCAAAATAGTAACAAGTTTTGTCATTTTTATCATTAATAGTATCATTATTTATTTATTTTTTTATCATTAATAACATTGACTTTTATATCTTTTATCGTTAACAGTAACAACTTTTTTTTTATCAATAATAGCAATAGGTGACCTGCAAACCTGTTTAGCAGGTCACCAACAACTTTTCAGTTATAAAAAATAGTAACAACTTTTCATATTTTTATCAATAACAATAACATATCAAATTAATATGCAATTTTTTTTTTATTTTTTATGTTTTCTAAGATTTCATAAACACCAAATTAACCCAATTTATGTTTCAATTTTTTTTTGGTGAAATTTTATAATAAAATATTAGTTTTTATATTTTTTATTTAAAGTTTATTTAATTATATTATTACTATATTTAGTGACATTTTCTAATTTCATTAAAATTATTTATTTATAATTTTTATTTTTTCGTAAATTTATAAATTTTTTAATATATATATATATATATATATATATATATATATATATATATATATATATATATGAATATTTATTTACGATTTGATAACATTTGATTATTTATTCACAACTATATATAATATGAACGACAAAATACTACGAATCATTTCAATTTTCACTTTTTCCAAACGAAAAAACTACGAACTATCCTTTTTTTAGTTTTTTCGAACAAAATAATACAAATCGTTCCGGGTTTCAGTTTTTCCAATCTACATTAGTCATAGTTTTTGTATTTAAAAAACCAATGGGTCTCAATATTTTTCATTCAGAAAAACTATTAACACTATCATTCATAAGACTACAATCCCATTCATGTTTTAGCTTTTACGAAGGGTAAAAACTACGACTCATTCATTTATAGATTTTTTTACAAAAAAATTGTCAGTCATTCTGACTTTTCATTTTTTAACAAAATAATTGCAACCCATTTATCTTTGTGTTTTTAACAACGAAAGAAACTATTAAATATTTCGGTTTATAGTTTTTCCAAATGAAAAATATTGCAACCCATTTTGATATTTAGTTTTTCTAATAAAAAATACAACCCATTTAGATTGAAAAAGCTAAAAAATAGTGTCAGGATCTAAATATGATGAAAATTATGAATAACCAAGATTAACTGATTTGAATTTATCAGAGTATAAATCAATAATCTTGCTTTGAATCAAAGTTTAATTAAGAAGTTTGCGGAATAACACTCAATTATTTTGACAAAAACTTTCAGAATCAATAATAGCATAAAACACAGAAATAACCAAGACTGTTTATATTGCTTAATTCAATGATTACAATCACCTCTAATCTGTTTAGATTAGACGAAGAACACAAACTGTTCTTAGGGTTTTACAACCTTAGAGGCTTATGAAAACTTAAACAATAAAGCAATTACAGACTCAAAAATAATGCAGAAAACTCCTATGTGCGTATGTGTATGCGTCTGTTTTCTATACAACATTCTGTCTATTTATATTGCTTTATTGACGTGTTTCCTTGAAGAGTTAGGACTTCTCTGATAGTAGATATGCTGGAATCTTCTTGTAGATATCTTCCCTGAAAATCAGCACTTTCTGTTTGAGAAACTGTTGAGCAGCTTGAGTCGTTGGACAGCTTGAACACAGCAGCTTGAGCAGTTTTACTCTAGCAGCTTGAACTTTAACACTGGCAGCTCGAGTTTCTTCAACTAGCAGCATGAACTTTGTACTTACATGTAAAATCTACTAACAGTCTGAGAAGTCTAAACTAACAGCTTGAGTATACTTAAACTATTTCCCAACAATCTCCCCCTAACTTAAATTCTTTTTACAAGACTTTAAGTTCTATACAAATAAGGAAATAAAAGTATAACTGTTATTTACAAACCAAGGCTTTCAAAAAAAATAAAACTTACAACTGTGCAAGCTTCTGATCTATAGCCTTCAAAAATTCTTTCTTCAACTCATCTTTGTCACAAGATATCCTAACTGATTTTATTTGGAGTAGCATATCTTTTGAAAAATTTAAGAACTCGAGAGTGAAGAAAATACCCGACCCATCTGAGAATTTGATTCTGTAAGTTCTGGATTTAACAAAGATGTGAACTTCTTTGATCTTTTTCCCTTTCTTCTCAGCATCCTCTACTTCTTCTTTTGCAAACTTAGAATCAGCAACTGAACTTAGATCTCTTATGAGTTGTTTTACTTGTGGAAGAGCAGATCTAACTTGAGATACCGATCCTATGTTGTACATCTTTATCAGTTCATCCCTGGTCAGCTTATGAACCATTTGCCAGAATGTATCAAACTCTTCTTCTGGTCCAGATTCTCTCCTTATCACAAATTTGACTCTTAAGTTTCTTTCATCTAGGGACTTTGCAAACCAGTAGTTGATTTCAGGCTTTGTGAAGTCATGTTGATCAATCAACTTCTCTAATTCCATAGCCTTTTGCAGATGATGTTCAAAGATCACCTTCTTAACAGCTGATGGAATAGAAACAGTGGGTTGATCAGCTTGAGCCGGTGCATGAACAGCTTCAGGATGGACTGGTTTTGTTGATGGTTGGACTGACTGGGACGGTTGATCTTTTGGTACTGGCTGAATTTCTGAGGAGACTCTTGCTTTCTTTCTTTTCTCCATTTCTTTATCATGTATTGCCTGCAGCCTTTCAGTGGTCATGGACTGAGCCATTTTCTTTGGAATCCCTGCTGCAAAAGCAAAATTTATCAAGAATCTTCTATCCTCAGCCTTGGTATGCCCAGTTGGCATCTTCCTCTTTCTTTCACCTTGCTTGACCACAAACCCTCTTAGGTAATCTCCTAAGGTTTCATCATCTTGCATTGGGGCATGGGTTTGCTGGTCTAAGGCCTGATCTTGTTCTTCTGCTAATTTTCTGGCAATCTCAGCATCAAAGGCAATCTGGGCTTCTCTTGAAGAAAATTTGTGCTTTGGAGACTCAATGAGAATACCCTTGCCTTTATCTTTTGTAGCAGACTGTTGGACTGAACTGGATGGAGCTTGAATACCTTCTCTTATAACAACTCCAGTGGCTTTGGAAGGAGCAGCTTGAGTTTCTAGGCTAACAGCTTGAGAAGCTGTTGGGACTGCTAGCCTGGAAACTGGGACTGTTGGTGCTGCTTGGACTGTTGTTGTTGTTGGAGCTGCTTGGACTGTTTTGGGAACCTCCTGATTCTCCCCCTTTTTGGAAGCATTGGTTTGGTCAGGAGGACCTACAACCTTTGCCCCTTGGGTTTGAATCAAACGCTCTAATTGAATGAGCTTATTTCCACAAAGGGTAAACCCCTTATGAAGATAATCCATTCTCTGTTTTTGAGCCACTTCTGATTGCTTTAGAGCCATGATTTGTGCACCCTGTGCAGCAATGATGGACATTTGGTATTCCAACATAGCTACAACAGGTTTCAGCTTGGGATCCGTCAAAAGCATGAGTTGCAAACTAGTCTCAAGATCAGAAAACACCAGGGGTGTTTGTGGTCTATCACTGACATGAATTCCAGAAGTAGAAACCTCTGGGCCCCTCTGTTCTTGGTACTGGGGTCTTCCAGCTTGTGTTTGCACACTAGCTGTTGCCATGGGTGTGGTCTTAGAGATGTTGGCCCTTTCCTGTGCCTCTTGTGCAGAGACATCAGTGGTGCCAGCCACAGAACCCATATGAACAGTCTCAGAAGAGATGTTCACCTCCTGATTGAGGTTGGGAGTGTCCTCAATTGGTTCCCTTTGGATATTCTGTGCAGAAGGATTCTCCTGCACAGGGATATATGGCTGTGGCTGATGGGAAGAGGAGGAAGGAGCTCCTGATCCCCTTTTTCTTTTGTATAGATATCTGAGTGGGCGTGTAGGCTGTTCAAAAGGATCAGAGGATATGTTTGTATCATGAGGAGTGGGTTGGGGTCCTGGGGTTGAAGCAGTGATGTTAGGCTGTGTCTGCTCAGGCCCCTCTCCTCTGTTTCTTGTGATGATGCTCATCATTGCAGAGGGCAATGGAGCATCTATACTAACAAAATTGGCACTTGGCTTTAGCAGCCTTTTGAGTGAAGATAGTGAGTGCCTATGGGAAACATGTATCCTCTTATGTAAGTTGGAAGTAGTGCAGGTGTGTGCAATTATTTTTGCCAAGAATCGAGGATACATCAAAAATTTCCCATGCTTCAGGGAATGGTGCCTTAGCATTCCTTGAAAGATTATGTTTGAAAAGTTGAACTGTTGGCCAGTAGAAAAGCACACTAAGGCAGTGGCAATGTTTGAAGAAAATTCGGACCAACCAGTTCTTTTGGGGCTTAAACACTGCTGAAGAATATGCACAAGATATTTCCATTTAGGAGAAAAGTGTGCCTTAAGAAAAGTAAAAGAATCAGCAGGCCCCCTATAACCAATATTTTGAAGACCAAGATATAAAGCTTGAAGGGATAGGTCTTTTATACCTGTGGCATCTTGAAGATGCAGATGATTTCTGATGGATTCCTCGGTGATATTGATGGTAGTACCATCGATTTTGGAAGTCAGGGTAGGCACTCCATTGATGGTTTGAAGGTAGGCATGATTCCAGAATTGCTCAATATGAGATATGTAGATAGTGGGGTTAATATGGAGAGCATAGTGGATATGGGAGTGCCTGAGGAAGTCCATCATCTCATGGAATGGTTGAAGGTCAGTGTGTTTCAGGGTATATGGAAGGCAGTTGTGTTCTTTTACGAACTCCATGGGTAAAGAAACGACGGTTTAGGTTTAGGGTTTGCAAAGAATGTGTGTATCGTTCAGAGAGAAAGAAGAAGGCCTTGGAAGCAATATGTAACTGGTAGTTACAACTGAACGAAACTGGGACCTTTAAAGGTTTCGAAAAGGTTGGGTCCCGCGCACACATTTGAAAAATTACCCAAATACCCTGCACATTTTGACAGATCAAGTGAAAATAACCAGCAGCATGAGAAAATGAACTAGCAGCATGAGAAAAGACTCATGCTGTTAGTGTAAAATTGTGCAACTTTTCACTAACACAGTGTCTCCCCCTTAAATTAGCATATTAAGTTGATAGTAATAGAAATCAATTAATCCATATTTACCATACCAATGTTTGATATTAGGAAAGTGAACCTTCCTACATCAAAAGGTTTTGTAAATAAATCAGCTAGCTGATCATCTGTGTGAATTTTGGTAACTTGGATTAACTTCTTTTCATTACAATCTCTGATGAAGTGAAATCTGATTTCTATATGCTTTGTTTTTGGGAATTTCACTGGATTTTGCACAATGCTTATGGTACTTGAATTGTCAATATAAATAGGAGTGGATAAGAAATTCATACCATAGTCCCTAAGCTGATTTTGAATCCACATTACCTGGGAGCAGCAGCTTGCAGCTGCTACGTATTCTGCTTCAGTGGATGATGTGGAGACAGTTGTTTGCTTTTTGCATTGCCAAGAGACCAGTCTTGCTCCTAAGTATTGACATCCACCAGTTGTGGATTTTCTGTCAATGTTGCAGCCACCATAGTCACTGTCAGAATAAGCAGTTAGTTCAAAAGGAGAGTCTTTGGGATACCATAGACCTAAATGTGGTTGGCCTTTGAGGTATCTGAAGATTCTCTTAACAGCAACCAAGTGAGAATCCTTTGGTGAACATTGAAACATCTATGCCATCTTTATCTGTATGAAGCTGTTTATGAGGATCCATTGGAGTGCTTGCAACCTTTGTGTCTTGATAGCCAAACTTTTCCAGTATGTCTTTGACATACTTTGATTGACTTATGAATAGACCAGTAGGCGTCTGTTTGACCTGCAGCCCTAGAAAGAATGTGAGTTCCCCCATTGAACTCATTTGAAACTTTTTGTGCATTAGGGCCTCAAAATCTTTGCACAACTTATCATTAGTTGAGCCAAAGATGATGTCATCAACATAGATCTGGACAAGAAGAATCTCAGTTTTGATGGATTTGGTGAAGAGTGTCTTGTCCAGAGTGCCTCTCTTGAATCCATTCTGTAGAAGATATGATGACAGTGTATCATACCATGCTCTGGGGGCTTGGTGAAGACCATAGAGTGCTTTGTCTAGCTTGTACACCCTGTCTGGATACTTGTAGTCTTCAAAACCAGGAGGTTGACACACATACACTTCTTCTTCAATTTTCCCATACAAGAAAGCAGACTTTACATCCATTTGATACACTTTGAATCCTTTGAAGCTTGCATATGCTAGAAATAGTCTTATGGCTTCAATTCTTGCTACTGGAGCAAAAACATCATCATAATCTATTCCTTCTTCTTGAGTGTACCCTTGTGCTACTAGTCTTGCTTTGTTCTTGATGACTATCCCTCTCTCATCCTTCTTGTTTCTAAACACCCATCTTGTACCTATGGCTCTCTTACCTTTAGGAAGATCCACCAGAGTCCATACATTCTGGATTTTGAACTGTAAAAGCTCTTCTTGCATAGCTTCAATCCAGGATGCATCTTTTAGTGCGTCTGATGCCTTTTTAGGTTCTAATTGAGACATGAAGCAGGCATGTTCAAAAGCAGCTAGACTGAATTCTGGAACTGCTTGTTCAGCAGCAGCAGTCTCATTGTGAACCATCTTCCTTGTTTGAACAGGAGTGCTTGGATCACCCAGTATTTGATTGAGAGGGTGATACTTATGAACTTGTAGTGTGGGCTCTCTCTCTGTTTGGAAGGATGTTCCAAGGTTTGTGTCATCTCCATCAGAACCAGTGAATGGTTCAGTTTCTGGAACAGCTTGTGTTTCTGGGCTAACAGCTTGAGAATTTGTTGGGACTGCTAGCCTGGAAACTGGAGCTGTTTCCTTTTGTGGTGGAGCTGTGCTATCTGGACTTTGAATTGGCACTTCAGTGTCTGGATTTGCATCATGTTGAGTGCTCAGGACCCCTGGAGGGTCACATGACAGAAGTGGTAGAGTGGTGAAATCGTCCCAACTTGTTGAATCTGCAGCAGTCTGAAACTTTGTGCCACCAGCATGAGAAGGTGTATTGGCAGCATGAGAATTTGTGCTAGCAGCTTCAACCCTGTATGCATCAGCTTCTGCAGTGAACTCAGTAAAGCTCAGAGAATTTGTTAGTGAATCTAAATCAAATAACCAATCAGGACCAGTGCCTTTAATGTTAGCAGTATTTTCATTGAATTCAACATTGGCACTTTCTTCAATTGTTTTAGACACACTATTGTATACTCTATAGGCTTTACTTTGAATTGAGTATCCTACAAAAAATCCTTCTTCAGCCTTACTCTCAAACTTCCCTAAGTGAGTCTTAGTGTGAAGAATAGTACATGGGCATCCAAAAGGCTTGAAGAAAGCTATTAGGGAACTTCTGTTGTGGAATAACTCATAGGGAGTTTTCCCTTGTGATTGAACGACTTGAACCCTATTTAGAACATAACAGGCTGTATTGACAGCTTCTGCCCAGAAAGTCATAGGCAGATTGGAATCAGCTAACATTGTTCTAGCAGCCTCAATTAATGTTCTATTCTTTCTTTCAGCCACACCATTTTGCTGTGGTGTTCTTGGTGCACTGTATTGTCTAGCAATACCTTTGGACTCACAGAAACTGTTTAGAACTTGATTTTTAAATTCAGTCCCATTGTCTGATCTTATCACCTTAACTTTTGAATTAGATTGGTTTTCTATCTTAAGGATAAAAGACTTAACAAGCTCAGCAGTTTCATCTTTTGATCTAAGAAAGTAAACCCAAGTAAATCTTGTGAAATCATCAACAATGACTAAACAGTATGCCCTTTTATTCAAACTTAAAACAGATGTTGGACCAAATAGGTCCATATGTAACAGCTGAAGAATAGATGAGATTGAATTTATTTCTTTGGACTTATGAGAAGATTTGTGTTGCTTACCTTTGAGACAAGCCACACAATGATCATCACAAATGAACTCCTTTTGTGGTAATCCTCTTACCAGATTCTTTTTAACTAAATCATTCATGGATCTGAAGTTCATGTGACACATCCTTCTATGCCAAAGAGCAGACTCATTTGATGATGCTTTGGATATCAAACAGCTTAAAGTATTTGCTTTAGTCAAAAGAGCTGTGTCTAGGCAGTAAACATTGTCCTTTCTTGGTGTTCTAAGTAAAACAAGATTTTCAGGAATTTTGAAATCCTTTGAAAGAACAATGCACTCAGAATCTGTGAACAGAACAATGTTTTGTTTGTCACAGATTTGAGAGACACTCAATAGATTGTACTTAAGCTGTTCAACATACAAGACATCATGGAATGTCATGTTGCCTGCTTTTACAGTACCTTTACCTGTAACTTTACCTCCTTTTGAGTTGCCTCCAAATGCAACAAAACCTCCATCAAATCCTTTGAAGTTTGACAAGCATTCAGAATTGCCTGTCATGTGCCTAGAGCATCCACTGTCCAGATGCCATCTTGTCCGATGAGGAGACCTGTGGTTGCCCTGCACAAATAACAGCTTAGTTAGTAGTGGAGTAAACCCAAACCAAATTGGTTTTGGGTTGGCCTTGTATATTGACATAACTAAAAACTGTTTTTGATTTCTTGTATTTGGTGAGGTCTACTGATGGAGTCTTTGGAGAGTATTTAGTGATTATGTGAGGTAGCCAATTATTTTGATCATCTTTTCTTCTGACAGTCTCAGATGAATCACTAACAGCTCCAGTTTGATGCTCATTAGCTTGAGCTGTGTTTGTAGTGCTAACAGTTTCAGTTTTTGCACTAACAGCATCAGATTTTGACTTAGCAGTTTGAGCAACAGATTTGTCCTTGACACACCATATTTGTTTAAAACTTGATTTAGGCTTTGCCAAAACTTGTTTTTGATGTGTGGACTGTTTTTTATTAACTTTTGAAAATCTGTGATCAACTGTTCTCTTTGGAGCTGCTGTGGAAGGTTTCACTTTTGAGGACTTTGCCTGTTTAGGATTTGATTTTGTGTGATGCACAGTCTGTTTTGCAACAGCTGGTTTGTAAAAACAATCCTTGGCAAAGTGATTCTTCCTTCCACAGTGAAAGCATCTTTTGACAGTTTGGATTGGCACACCAGACTTTTCTGTCAATTTCTTGTTTTTGTTTCTCTGGTTTCCTCTTACCTGCTGTTGTTTAGGAAACTTTTGAACACCATGCTTTTGGCATGTGCAGATTGAAACAGTTTTACCTCTTTTAGGTCCTTTTGATGAAGATGCAGTGTTACAGTTAGAAAGTACAGAATCTTGTGGAGTAGCATTGCATACACTCATCTTTTCTTTTCCTTTCTTACTGGGAACTTGGACTTCTATGGGTGCACTCTTTGTGTCACAGTCTCTATTTTGACTCTTAGCTTCTTTTGGTTCAGGACTGCTATCAAGGATAGGATCTACAATAGTCATAGACTCATCTAGTGGTTCATTGACAAGTCTATCAGCAACTTCACTCATTGGATGAATGTACTTGTTATTATATGGAGGTGGAGTAGCATTGTATCCTATTCCTTCTTTGGGATTGACCTGGGATTTAACTCTGTCTTTGAATTGAACTTTCATTAGGTGTTCTAGCTTTTGATTTGCTAACTTGAAGTTACCTAAATCTATGTTAACAGATTCTAGTTTCTTATTAGCCTCTAACACCTTCTGTTCAGATTCTTCTATCTTTTTATTCAAAGATTCTATTTTCTTGTTGAGTTCCTTTTTCTCCCATTCATGATAGTTTCTATCATAACCCATTTGAAGCTCATTATCCTTGTAGTCATTGATCTGTTTTTCCAGATCTTCTATGGCTTGCATATATTCATATCTCCTTTCTTCCATCTTAGCTAGAGTTTTGCACATGCTCTCATTATGATCTCTGTATTTTTTAACCATATTTTTACATGATTGAGAGCAGAGTTTAGAGGTTACCTCAGATGGTAGTTCAGTGGAGGAGACATTTGATGTTTCTGCCATAAGAGCTTGATTCTGGAATTCTTCCTCTGTCTGATCACTCCAGTCAAACACATTATCTTCTTGAGAGACAAGTGCTGTTGATGAGGAAGATTGGATGGGCTGTGAAGTCCTTGATGGCTGTTGACCTTGAGATCTACATTCTCTGGCAAAGTGACCAAGCTTATGACATTTATAGCATTCCAATTTTGATTTATCAAAAGATGGTTTGCCATCTGTTTTGGCATGAAAGTTGGTCCTGCCAGTTCTTTTCAGAAATCTTTTGGCTCTCATGGTCAGCATTGCATGTTGCCACTTTAAGTCCATCTCTTCAAGATCATCAGGATGGATTTGTTCCAAGTCTTCAACGTTTAGAGCAAATAATCCATCATTGGCAACAAAAGCTTCATAATGAATTTCAGCAGAATTTCCATCACCACCTGAAACAGAATCACAGTTATTAGATTTTTCAGAGGACAGAAGAGCAGTGTTATGATTATAAGAAAAGGATTTCTTTTTAGCATCAATTTCAGTCTCAAACACTCTTAGACTGTTGTACAGATCATCCAATTCTATCTCATCAAGTGTGTCTTTTGTTCTCCACTGTGCAGCGTAGACTGTCCATTCTTCTCCAAGAGATCTGAGAAACTTTCTGTTGACCTCATCTTGATCCAGATTGACCCTTGCACTTTCCAGTTCACTTATCAGTTTGTTGAACCTGTCAAAGATTTGGGTGAGGTTTTCATTCTTGCCACCAGAAAAGTTTTCATACTGCTGTTTCAAAAGGTCCTTTTGATTCCTCTTGGTACTTGCATTACCAGCAAACCTCTTCTCTAAGGCATTCCAAAGAGAGTGAGCAGTATAAAACTTCTTAAACTGATGTTGATAAGCATTAGGAATGGCTATTTGTAATAATGTCAGTGCTTTCACTTCATTCATTCTAGCCTTCCTTTCAAGTTCAGTTTTTGGAGGAGTTTTGACTGGTTTTCCCTCAGCATCAAGTTCTGGATCAACTGCAGGAGGGAATTCAACAGCTTCCCATATAGCATAATCAATGAATTGAATATGCTGTTGAATCCTGAGTTTCCACATCTCAAACTCAGTGGGCTTGAGCATAGGCACTTTGAGTCCTTGCCCAGATCCACTGCTGCTATTTTCAAATTCCATTGAAAAAGATTAAAAATTTGAAAGAAAGTTTTCGACTTTGAAAAACAAAGAACGACCTGTTGCTCTGATACCACTTGTCAGGATCTAAATATGATGAAAATTATGAATAACCAAGATTAACTGATTTGAATTTATCAGAGTATAAATCAATAATCTTGCTTTGAATCAAAGTTTAATTAAGAAGTTTGCGGAATAACACTCAATTATTTTGACAAAAACTTTCAGAATCAATAATAGCATAAAACACAGAAATAACCAAGACTGTTTATATTGCTTAATTCAATGATTACAATCACCTCTAATCTGTTTAGATTAGACGAAGAACACAAACTGTTCTTAGGGTTTTACAACCTTAGAGGCTTATGAAAACTTAAACAATAAAGCAATTACAGACTCAAAAATAATGCAGAAAACTCCTATGTGCGTATGTGTATGCGTCTGTTTTCTATACAACATTCTGTCTATTTATATTGCTTTATTGACGTGTTTCCTTGAAGAGCTAGGACTTCTCTGATAGTAGATATGCTGGAATCTTCTTGTAGATATCTTCCCTGAAAATCAGCACTTTCTGTTTGAGAAACTGTTGAGCAGCTTGAGTCGTTGGACAGCTTGAACACAGCAGCTTGAGCAGTTTTACTCTAGCAGCTTGAACTTTAACACTGGCAGCTCGAGTTTCTTCAACTAGCAGCATGAACTTTGTACTTACATGTAAAATCTACTAACAGTCTGAGAAGTCTAAACTAACAGCTTGAGTATACTTAAACTATTTCCCAACAAATAGCATGATTCATATTTTTTTTTTGAAATTAAAAAGCAACAAATTATTCAGTTTTTTAATCTTTCCACAAGAAAAGGACTACGATCCATTCACGTTTTTAGCTTTCCTACAATCCATTCACTTTTTAGATTTTTTTTAACAAAAAGAAAACTATGAACAATTCTGGTTTTAGATTTTTGTTAACAAAAAAATTACGACTCGTTCATTTTTTTGTTGTTGTTTACAACAAAATAAACTATGAATAATTGCGATTTATAGTTTTTCTGAATGAAAAGTATTGCAATCCATTTTGATTTTTAGTTTTTTATTTTAAAAAACTACAACTCATTTAGATTGAAAACCTGAACGTACTGTTCATATTATTTTGTTCGGAAAAAACTAAAAAAAGATGATTTATAGTTTCTTCGTTTTGAAAAAAGTGCAAATTGGAATGACTCGTAGTATTTATCTTTGTGAATAAATAATCGAATATTATCTAATCGTAAATAAAATATTCATAATATATATTAAAAAATTTATTAGGTTATGAAAAAAGAAAAATTGTAAATAATAGAAAAAAATAAAAACTAAAATTTTATCATAAAATTTCACAGAAACATAAATTGGGTTTATTTTGGTGTTTATGAAATCTATAAAAACTGAAAAAATAAAAAAAAATTGGGTATTAATTTAATATGTTACTGTTAATGATAAAAATATGAAAAGTTATTACTATTTATGATTACTGAAAAGTTGTAGTGACCTGCTAAACAGGTTTGCAGGTCACCAATTGATATTATTAATAGAAAAATAAAAAGTTGTTACTATTAACGATAAAAATTATGAAAGTCAATATTATTAATGATAAAAAATAAATAATGTTATTATTAATGATAAAAATGACAAAATTTGTTATTATTTTTGGTCATTTGCCCGCATATAAATTGCCAAAACACTCTTTAAAAATTCAGGAAAATAACTCATATACTCTCTTTAAATTTTATGAAAAAGTAACACAAAATTCTAATTAACTTTGATGATAATATTAATATGAAATTTTTTAGGTTAAGAAACATAATATAAAGATTTGTTTCGACAAAAAAAAAACCGATAACCAATTAATATGATAAAAAGTTAATTTTATGTTTCCTTTTTGAAAAGAAAATTATTTCATTTTCTTTTTACAATGTAAAATTTTAATTTCATATCTTTTAAGGTAGTAATTAGTTTTAATTTTTTTTAATAAATCGGTTAGATGATTTAATTAAGAGAGATATATTAAAAAAATGAGTAAGAAGAATTATATTAAGTATTACCTATATTTAATATTTTTTATAAATCAATTAGATGATTTTGTCCAAAAGGTTTCCCTAGTATGTTGTTCTAAGCTATAGATGAGGGAGGGGGGGGGGGGGTGAATACAGCTATTTAAAAACTTCAACACACTTTTTCAATGTTTGTATGTATATATCAACAAGTCTGTGAATACAGCTATTTAAAAACTTCGACACACTTTTTCAATGTTTGTATGTATATATCAACAAGTGTTAATTACAAACAAGCTTGAACTGCGGAATGGTTCAAGCTGAGATGACAGAAACAACAGATAGACTATTAATCTAAGACACACTTAGACTAGATACAATGAATTCACTCACTAAGATGGACTCACTGATTTTACAAGACAGACATACAGCTTGAACAAAAACAGCTTGGACACACTCAACTGTTTTATTCTAAGCAGACTTTGCAAGCATGAATACACACTTCTTTGCACATTCTGAATATCTCACTTTTGGTTTTCTCACATTCCTTAGAAGCTTCCTTTTATAGTCTCTGGTGAACCTTCCTCATTGGATGCAGAGGTAGTGGAGTGCCTTTCCAAAAAGACAAAACTGCTTTTCTGCACATTCTGACAAAACAACATATGTCCCTATGTAGCAGAATCTTTGTCTTTTCCTTTTTCTCACTGTTGTAGTTTGCTTTACCTTAAAGAGGAATGTCAACTATAATCCTTTCCTCTTCTTGTATAACCATTTTGATATAAGAAATGGTCTGTCACCCATTTTAAATATCTACTTTGTCTTCATGTATCATAACAGCTTGGGCAGTGTTAGCAGCTTCTGATTTTCCACTTTGTCTTAGACTTGCAAATTGATCTTTTCGTCCAAGACAATACATGATTACATGGAAACAAATTCCATAAGGTGTATAACCTGTTCACAAAGAACATTACACTTAGTTTTGGTCCAAGCTGCTCAACAGGCATGAGCAGCGTGGACAGTTTATGTTAGCCTGTCCAACAGAATAGGGCAGTTTGGACAATCTGCCTAAGATATAACTAATGTAACAGGGTGAACAGCTTTGACTAATATTGCAAATCACTTATCGGGTTTCAATAAGGCATAAAGATGACCTTAAATTATACCTTCAAGTTCAGCAAACATGTTTGATTAATAATCTTCCCCTAAGATGTATAACAGGTTTGACTGAGGCCTTTTTGTGCCTAACAATCTACCCCTATTTGCAATAATCAGTAAGTTGATTATATCCATGATCACTATATATTTTTACATTACATTTGCTGAAATGAAAATACTACAATGAAGTAAAGTAAATGATCAGTTTATACATACTAATATTGATTTAAACAACATATGTTTTTATAGAAGTACAACTGATGTACTAAAGTAAATTACAACTGATGTAATAAAACAGATTACAACTAATGTAATAAAGTACAACATATGTACAGGAAGACAACTTTAACAAGTTTGGACTGTTGATGCTGGGAGCAAATAATGGCAAGCCTGTCCAACTTATGGACAACTTCCATTCTTCATCTACTCAGCAGCAGATAGACCTTGAAGCTGTTGTTGTTGATCAGCCTTCTCATATGCCTTTTCGATTCTGGCATCAATTTCTTCTATCTCATTCCTAAGGAACATGAAATCAGGGCTTTCAAGTTCACCTCTTTCATAGAAGACTTTGAGCTGCTCCCAGATGATGACTCTCCATCTTGCATGCTGTTCAAAGGCCTTTGAGAGTCTGAATGCAATGATCTGCTTAAGGTCGGCTTTATGAAGATTTGAAGCTCTTTGGAAACACAATCATATTTGTCAATGGGTCCACAAGGAATACCCCAACTTCAGGTTCTTCAATAAATTTACCTTCTTTAGGCTTAACTCCTCAGGCAAGCTATGGCCAATTCCTTTGATCTCAACAACATACATTCCCTATTTAATCATCATGATGAGCTCTTCAAGCTTTGTATCTTTCTCTTCCTCCTGGGCTTAATCTTGGGTTCCACCAGTGAGGTTCCCTTGATTTGTTCTTCAGGGATCAAGCCCAGTTCTTTCACCTTTTCCATCATAGTCTTGACATACGCCCTGACAACTTTAGCAGTATTAGATTTTGATTTGCTCAGGGCAACAGCCAATCCAACCCATTCCCTATACCCTATGCAGGCAACAACAGCAGACTCATAAGCTTCCAATTCTGGACCCTCATCACCTAACCTGGTTATTTGAAGCTTCCACTGTTTACCTTTTCTGGATATTTGGACAACTTTCATAATGGTCTCTTTGGCAAGTCATCTACTGGCAACATCAAAGAACTTCTTCTTTGCCACATTACCAAAGTGGACTTGGGCTTTAGCTGATGAGGATACAGGCTTTGATTTGGTCACCAAGACGTGTTCACTCTGTTCCTTATCTCCCTCTTTACCAACCATGACTCATTTGCAGCCTTCATTAGTTTCCTTTGTACATCCAAGGAAGACATTTTTATCTTTTTAGCTTCCTTGGCTGCAAAGGCTTTGGCAGCTTTGGCAGAGGCTGCTTCCTTCTTCTGTCTCTCAAGAATCTCAAGCTGCTCTTCTTTGAATGTATAATAAGTCTCCAGTGAAATGCCCATTTCTTTGGCTTGAGACTTGTCAAATTTGAGCTGAGCAACTTCCATTTCCTCCTATTCTTCTTCCTCAGTTTGTTCCAAAATTAAATGCCTCCTTCTGCTTGGCCTGTCCTCAGGAATGGATTCCTCCCCCTTAGATGATGCAGGGTTTGGAGATCCAACCTGAGTAGGCTGAGCAGTTTCAGAGACTTTGGACAAACCTACAACATGAACAGTTTGTGAAAGAGCTGCTGCTTGCCCTACTGAAGCTGATTTCTCCTTAGAGGGAGATGAAGATTTTTCCCCCTTAGACTTTGTCTTGAGGCACATATCTTCTCCCCCATTGAAGGAGATGGCACAGAGCCTTCAACAATAGTTCTGCCTGAAGGAACGAATCCAACAGGTTGGACAACAGCAGTTTTGGGAACAAGTTTGGAACCAACAAGGCTATGCACTAAGAAAGCCAAGTTGTCCTTAACCACTGATAACTGGGTAACACAGGTGTGAAGAGAAGAGGAATGAGAGGTTGCAAGGGAGGACAGCTGGGAGATAGCAGTCCCGTCAGATTCTGTGAACACCAAACTTTGTAGCTGTGCAAGAGTCAGTTCAAGCGAATCTTGCATATCATCAAAGTTTGAGGACACTGAATTGGAGGGAGATGCCATTAAGGTATTTAGGGAAGCCAGAGTGGAGGGCAAGGTGGTAGAGCAGGTTTCAGTAGCTGACAGGGTGGACATGGAGTTTTGTTGGTAGGAAAGAATGGATGAGAGGGAAGATGAGAGTTGGCGCAGCTATGCAGTGAGTGCAAGCAGCTGAGAGGAGTGGTCAGTTTGAGGAGCAGGGGTTGGGAAATAGGTCGTAAACGAATCAAGAAACCCCTGAAGCTGGACAGACACAGAGTCTGAGATAATGGATGGAAGGGAGGTCATGGAGGATTCCAAGACACCAACTTTGTTGGTCAGCATAGAAAGCTGATCTTTCAAAGAGAGTTCTTTGGGGGAAGGAGGTGTGGGTTGACTCTTTGGATTGAGTGGATGGTGAGGATTGTGAAGACCTTCCCTTACGGGGCAGTCCTCAGAGTCTAGGTCCCACATCATGCAACACGATATCAATCATAACTAAGATAGAGTAATTTAAGTTGCGGAATTTCAGATTACAAGTACAAACATTAGGATAAGTTTAATACAATTTTAGTTCAGATTACAATTTTCAAAATAAACTTATAAAGGGTATCAGACTAATCTAATACATGTCATCATACAATCAAATTACATCTACCCAGACCACCACAATTATCATCTGCCAATCAGTACCGAAGGGTTTGTTGAGTAGTGGTCTATAGAATACTTCAATCTTGATCTTGTAAGACCTAAGAACTAGGTCCTGCAGGTGACTTTCCCTTATCTTTTCCTGTAAAATATTAAACAACAACTGATAAGCAAGGCTTAGTGAGAATATAGATTTTCAGGTTACATGCATTAATCAAGCGGATCATGGGTCAAAGCGTGATATGTCTGGACTGCCGCTACAGCCACTCAATGATTGAGACATAGAACTCAGGAAATCGGATGATGTTCAGCCCACGCTCACGCTTTTAGTGGAAGCTATCCACTCATGCTGGGCTAGCTACCAGCGGTCTTCATGGGGGAACATCGGAATATCAATACCAAGTTCAATAGAACTGGTGACATAGCTAGGTCTAGAACAATAGACCGATAAAGCTAATTATTCTAAGCTGAATCAATATGTCAAATGATGCGATCAATAAAGAAAGCATAGTGATCAAAGTCATGATAGCAATAACATATGAAATGAACTATAAGTACAATGTCATGTGAAATGATAAGTCAAATTAGCTATCATGATCCACAGGGCATCACCGAACCATGGTGTGCACAGGTCACAATCCAGCTGAGCATTATGAATGTCAAATAAACTGTCATCAACAATATATCTCAATCGGAAGTCTAGCATGAAAAACTGAATATCTATAACTCACTGTTTCTGTAGTCTTTATCAAGCAGATTTATAATCCACCACCTGGGTTATCCCAGGATTTATCTTTAATCTTTCTGAACTCTGGCTTTGCCTTTTCAATCTTTAATTCTGTAATTCTTTAACTCTTTGTTCAGAATTTATCTGAACCTGTCCAGAATAATATTACATCATTGTCAATTTCATAATCTTTTGACTTTAAAGTCTTTATATTCTTATTTTCATCTGATTCTGACTGATAATTCTTTATTCTTCCATCTTGGATTAATGATTCTTGTGTTTAAAGAATATCAAAATATATATATACAAATTCGGACCAACCCCCATCCGGATTCGGATCTAAGGATCATCCGAATTAGGATCAGATCCGAAATGCACAGAAAATTGGAGAACTCGCCGAGTAAGCTCGGTGAACTCGCCGAGTTCACATCCGAACTTCGGATAGAGAACCGGATTTCGGACACAACCGAATTATGTTGACCCATCCGAATTCGGGTCCATCCGAGATTGGTTCTAATTTAATTTCGGTCCAAATCTAATTTCGGTTTTCATCCGAATTCGAGTCCCAACCGAATTCGGATTCGATACTTATGAATTTTTGAAGAATGTTCAAGCTGTTCTTGGGAACTCGCCGAGTTCCCCTATGAACTCGCCGAGTTCACTTGCAGATATGCAAGTCGCAACTTACGGGTTTTATCAAAAATTCATCAATCGACAATTATACTAACATGCAATTAAATCCAACGTTATATTATCAATTTTGGGGTGTTTCTACACTATTTTCCCTATCTCTAACACATTAAATCGTCCAGATTTGTCCAAAATATTGAAATTTTCTTAAGAACACAAAAGTTTATAAAAACTCAGATTTTTGATCTTTTTGGACGATTTAAGCTACGATTTCTGTTTCTAAATCATTTATGGGTTTCATTACATGATTTCTAACCAATATTTCAAACACATAACCTAATTTTTACAGATTTATAAATTCGAATTTGTACATTTAAATTCTTAAAAATACAAACTACAACTTAAAATTTAGTTGTATTACCTTAAATTTCACTTGATTCTTGATATACTTCAGTTAATCCACGAATTTCTTCCTCTGATTTTGATTTCCAGCAGATTTTTAGAGACTTTAGAGAGAAATTGAGAGAATTTGAAGTTGTAAGATGATGATGAAGATGAAGAAATAAAAGACTTATGGTCTTTTATTTCTAAACTTTCGGATATTGACACATTTGGTCC
This sequence comes from Centrapalus pauciflorus, assembly GCA_020465985.1. Taxonomy (NCBI): domain Eukaryota; kingdom Viridiplantae; phylum Streptophyta; class Magnoliopsida; order Asterales; family Asteraceae; genus Centrapalus; species Centrapalus pauciflorus. The sequence goes on along the minus strand of JAANYP010005403.1, from coordinate 7,315 downwards.
CTTCACATCTGATTTTCATTCCAATACAGATTTATCTTCATTTTATCATCACTAACTTAATGTATCTTAATTAAATACTTTCATTACTTAATTAAAATTACAATACAATAATGTAATAAAATTACATTATCTGCTCAAATACAGAAATTAAAGTCAAGTCAAAAGCTAGGTTGTTACAGAATGGGCTCCACCACGCATAAACTTCGTCCCCGAAGTTAGCTATGTTCGAACAGACTTGGATACGTTGCTTTCATGACATCTCTCGATTCCCAAGACTGATGCGAACCCTTGTGGTGTTTCCACTGGACGAGCACCATCTGTATCTCTTTATTACGAAGCTTTTTGGTCTTCGAGTCCAGAATGCATTCCGGCTCTTCCACCACCCGAAGCTTCTCATCAATTTGCACATTAACGTGTGGTATTTGAACTTCTCTTTCATCAGCTAGACTCTTTCGTAGATGACTAACATGGAATACAGGATGTATTCCAGCTAAGTCAGTTGGCAGTTCAAGACGATAAGATTGATTTCCTATCTTTTCAACAATCTTGAACGGGCCAATGAATCTCGGAGCTAGCTTGTTCCTCTTTATGAACCGAACCACATTTTTCATTGGGGATACTTTCAGCATCACCCAATCGTTAACTGCGAAACTGATCGATCTGTGACGATTATCGTAATACGACTTTTGCCTGCTTTGAGCTTCAAGGATGTTCCTTCTGACAAGCTGAATCTTATCATGAGTCAACTGTAGAAGGGCAGGACCTGCTAAAGGCGATTCACCTGTTTCGCGCCAACAGGTGGGAGTTCTGCACTTTCGTCCGTATAAAGCTTCAAAAGGAGCCATCTTAATCGTGGAATGATAACTGTTGTTGTATGAGAATTCGACCAAGGGTAAATGGTCATCCCAGTTACCACCCAGATCAAGAACGCAGGCACGGAGCATATCTTCCAGAGTTAGGATAGTGCGTTCACTTTGGCCATCTGCATTAGGGTGATAGGCTGTACTCATTGAAATTCGAGTACCCAACCCGTCTTGCAGTGCTTTCCAAAATCTTGAAGTGAAACGACTATCACGATCAGAGACGATAGATTTTGGCACACCGTGACGTGAAATAACTTCGGTAATGTACATCTGTGCCAATCTATCAAGGGAGTATGTCTCTTTCATCGGTATAAAATGCGCTGACTTCGTTAATCGATCCACGACTACCCAGATGGAGTCGTGTTGTCTCTTGGTCTTTGGCAATTTCGTGACAAAGTCCATGGTTATATGCTCCCACTTCCACTCGGGAATTGGCAGTGGTTGCATATCCCCGAAGGGCTTCTGGTGTTCTGCCTTAACCATTTGACACACTATGCAGCTTTCAACGAATTGACCGATGTCTTTCTTCATTCCTGGCCACCAATAATCCGCTTTCAGATCGAAATACATCTTTGAGCTGCCAGGATGAATGGATAACTTGGACTGATGGGCTTCGGATAGAAGAGTGTTGCGAATAGAACCATATTTAGGAATCCAGATTCGGTTTCCTTTGAGACATTGAAGTCCCAAATGATTCATAGACAGAAATTGAAGTTGCCCTTTGAGATTTTCATAACAGATGTTCTCTTCTTTTAAGGCTTCGGCTTGAGCAGATTTAATATCTTCAATGAGATCAGAAGAGAATACAATTGGGGTCAGGGCATAGCAACACTTTTCCGGATAGACTTTTCTACTCAATGCATCCGCGACCACATTGGCTTTGCCGGGATGATATAGGATCTCGCAATCATAGTCCTTGATAAGCTCCAAGGACCGACGCTGTTTCATGTTTAGATCCTTTTGAGTAAATAGATGTTTGAGACTTTTATGATCGGTGTAAAGCTGACACCGAGTCCCATAAAGATAATGCCGCCAAATTTTTAATGCAAAGGTCACGGCAGCCAACTCAAGATCATGAGTTGGTGCACTTTTCTCATAATCCTTCAATTGCCTTGAAGCGTAGGCAATGACTTTTCCCCTTTGCATGAGGACACAACCTAAACCTGTACCAGATGCATCGCTATAAACGACGAAGTCATCATTGCCCTCTGGTAAGACTAGGATCGGCGCTTGAATAAGCTTCTGTTTCAGAATGTCAAACGCCTCTTGCTGTTTATCGGCCCATACGAAAGGTGTATTCTTTCGTGTTAGCATCGTCAGGGGCACAGCAATCTTCGAGAAGTCCTTAATGAATCGCCGATAGTAACCGGCCAATCCAAGGAAACTTCTGATTTCGGAGGCATTGCGAGGCGTTTGCCATTTTTGAACGGCCTCGACTTTGGATGGATCAACGGAGATGCCTTCGCCAGATACAACATGGCCAAGGAATTGAATCTATAAAGAAATCAAAGTAGAATTCAAGTTTTGAAACAACGAACGCTTTAAGAAATAACTCGAGACAATGTAAGATTTTTACCTGTCTGAGCCAAAACTCGCACTTTGAGAATTTTGCATAGAGTCTTTCATTTCTCAATAACTCTAGCAATTGACGTAGATGAACAACATGATCAACCTCCGTTTTGGAGTAAATCAGAATATCGTCTATGAATACGATAACTGACTTATCCAGCATTGGTCTGCACACGCGATTCATGAGATCCATGAACGCCGCTGGTGCATTCGTTAATCCGAAAGGCATTACGAGAAATTCGTAATGACCATATCTTGTCCGGAAGGCTGTTTTTGGAATATCCTCCTCTTTAACTTTTAGCTGATGATACCCAGAACGAAGATCGATTTTTGAGAAATAGCTGGCTCCTTGTAGCTGATCAAATAGATCATCAATTCTGGGCAGAGGATATTTATTTTTAATTGTGACTTTGTTCAACTCACGATAGTCAATGCACATTCGGAGAGTTCCGTCTTTCTTCTTTACGAACAAGACAGGTGCACCCCACGGAGATGAACTCGGTCGGATAAATCCCTTCTCTAACAGATCTTGCAGTTGTTTTGACATTTCCTGCATTTCTGCAGGAGCAAGTCTGTAGGGGGCTTTAGCGATGGGAGCCGCACCAGGAACTAAGTCAATCCCGAATTCAACTTGTCGTTCCGGTGGCACTCCAGAAATGTCATCAGGGAATACGTCTGGGAACTCACAGACGATCGGAATATCAGATACAGATTTCTTGTTGGATTCCGAGGTAGACTCAAACGAGACATAACAAAGATAAGATTCGTGACCCTTTGAAAGATACTTACGCGCTTTCTCAACCGATATAAAACAATGAGCACCTTTACGCTTGTCGCCTTTGATCTCTAACACTCGGCCGTCTGAAGTCTTGATTCGGATGATTCGGCGGTTGCAGACGATTGTAGCCTCGTTGTTCGTTAACCAATCCATGCCGATAATGACGTCGAATTCTTTTAACGGTATTGGGATAAGATCGAGGTTGAACACAACGTGATTGACAAGTAATGTGCAATTTCGATAAACGGAATCAGCCATAACGTAATTATTACTGGCTGTCTCTATGTCAAGTATAACAGGAAGCTTCGAAGGAAACTTAGATAATCTTTGCGCAAAATTAGTTGAGATGTATGAACGGCTTGCACCGGAGTCGAATAACACACGCGCAGGTATTGAATTTAGTAAAAACGTACCGGTAACCACATCCGGGGTTTCTTTCGCTTCCTCCGCCGTTATTTGGAAGGCACGGGTCCTAACAGTTGGAGTTGCAGCTGAGCTTTTCATTGTAGAACCTCCAGCTGATGACTGTGATTGACCTCGTTGTCCACTGTGGCACTGATACATGAAGTGACCACGCTTTCCGCATTTGGCACAACCAAGACCTCGTTGGGGGCACTCTTCTCTACTATGGCCGATTCTGCTACACACATAACACGTGACATCGTCTGGATTACACAACCCCATATGCGATTTTCTGCATCTCTTGCAGAACCGTGGTTCATTTGTAAGCGAATAAGCTTGAACTTTCTGTGGCGAACTGTATTGTTGAGATTGTTGGGGTTGCTGGGACTGAGACTTGTTGGGCTTAAAGAATCTGCCGAATCTTTGCTTCTTTGGGGGAGATGGACAAGTCGGGTTCATTGATGGAGCGTAGAGTTGATCGCCGTACTCTAAATATCCCCTTTCAATTTGCCTTGCCGCTTCAACCATTTCGAGATACGAATTATACTTTATTGCGCTCATTGGGTGTCGATATTTCGGGTTAAGTCCTCCACGAAATCGGTTCATCTTCCTTTCTTCTGTAGCTACCTGATATGAAGAATATCCACAGAGCCGTGAAAATTCGTGCTCGTACTCGTCTACAGTCTTGGTGCCTTGGGTTAACTGCATCAGTTGAACCTCCATCTTGTCTTGTTGGTCAGCAAGACAATACTTCGCGTTGAACATTTCAAGAAACTGTTCCCATTCAAGAGTCTGGATGACCTCCTCACCATAAATACTTCTCTGGGTCTTCCACCAGGCACGGGCAGCACCCACAAACAGAGCAGATGCATAACTCACTTTCTTTGACTCCAAGCAATCAGAGATTCTGAAAATTTCTTCAGTGTGACTTATCCAATCCATCGCCTGGATTGGGTTGACTGTACCCTCGAAGTTAAGGGCACCGCTAGCTTTAAAATCCTTGAACTTACAGCCTTTCGGCTGCTCAATTTGGGCATTCGGAGTAGAGTTATCAGAATCAGATTCATCATTCTGGATTTGTTTATCTTTTCTTTTGTTCTTTTTGTCAGCACGTCTTTTTGCTTCGGCCTCATCTCTAGCCTGAAGCTGTTCTTGCATATTCTTGTTTTGTTGTTCAGTATGTTGGGCTAATAGTTGTTGCATCATTTCAAACATTTGTTGTGGGGTCATGTTGTTGGGAATGTCACCTGATCCTGACATCTTTACTGAAAATTAAAAATCATTTAACTATCAGTTCATAGACTTAGATCTATGTACCCTTTTTCCCCATCCTAACAGTCTGTACATCCTATCTCAGTTCAAATCACCTAAATGATTGATACATATGTATTGCTTCAGTTTGAGATCAAGTATACTCACGTAATACTTGATTCACTCAAACTATGGGCTCTGATACCATCCTGTGAAGACCTTCCCTTACGGGGCAGTCCTCAGAGTCTAGGTCCCACATCATGCAACACGATATCAATCATAACTAAGATAGAGTAATTTAAGTTGCGGAATTTCAGATTACAAGTACAAACATTAGGATAATTTTAATACAATTTTAGTTCAGATTACAATTTTCAAAATAAACTTATAAAGGGTACCATCTAATCTAATACATGTCATCATATGATCAATTCAAATCTACCCAGACCATCACAAGTATCTTCTGCCAATCAGTACCGAAGGTTTTTGTTGAGTAGTGGTCTATAGAATACTTCAATCTTGATCTTGTAAGACCTAAGAACTAGGTCCTGCAGGTGACTTTCTTTTATCTTTTCCTGTAAAATATTAAACAACAACTGGTAAGCAAGGCTTAGTGAGAATATAGATTTTCAGGTTACATGCATTAATCAAGCGGATCATGGGTCAAAGCGTGATATGTCTGGACTGTCGCTACAGCCACTCAATGATTGAGACATAGAACTCAGGGAATCGGATGATGTTCAGCCCACGCTCACGCTTTTAGTGGAAGCTATCCACTCATGCTGGGCTAGCTACCAGCGGTCTTCATGGGGGAACATCGGAATATCAATACCAAGTTCAATAGAACTGGTGACTTAGCTAGGTCTAGAACAATAGACCGATAAAGCTAATTATTCTAAGCTGAATCAATATGTCAAATGATGCGATCAATAAAGAAAGCATAGTGATCAAAGTCATGATAGCAATAACATGTGAAATGAACTATAAGTACAATGTCATGTGAAATGATAAGTCAAATTAGCTATCATGATCCACAGGGCATCACCGAACCATGGTGTGCACAGGTCACAATCCAGCTGAGCATTCATGATTGTCAAATAAACTGTCATCAACAATATATCTCAATTGGAAGTCTAGCATGAAAAACTGAATATCTATAACTCACTGTTTCTGTAGTCTTTATCAAGCAGATTTATAATCCACCACCTGGGTTATCCCAGGATTTATCTTTAATCTTTCTGAACTCTGGCTTTGCCTTTTCAATCTTTAATTCTGTAATTCTTTAACTCTTTGTTCAGAATTTATCTGAACCTGTCCAGAATAATATTACATCATTGTCAATTTCATAATCTTTTGACTTTAAAGTCTTCATAATCTTATTTTCATCTGATTCTGACTGATAATTCCTTATTCTTCCCTCTTGGATTAATGATTCTTGTGTTTAAAGAATATTAAAATATATATATACAAATTCGGACCAACCCCCATCCGGATTCGGATCTAAGGATCATCCGAATTAGGATCAGATCCGAAATGCACAGAAAATTGGAGAACTCGCCGAGTAAGCTTGGTGAACTCGCCGAGTTCACATCCGAACTTCGGATAGAGAACCGGATTTCGGACACAACCGAATTATGTTGACCCATCCGAATTCGGGTACATCCGAGATCGGTTCTAATTTATTTCGGACCAAGACTTATTTCGGGTCTCATCCGAATTCGGGTCCCAACCGAATTCGGATCCGTTACTTATGAATTTTTGAAGAAATGTTCAAGCTGTTATTGGGAACTCGCCGAGTTCCCCTATGAACTCGCCGAGTTCACTTGCAGATATGCAAGTCGCAACTTACGGGTTTTATCAAAAATTCATCAATCGACAATTATACTAACATGCAATTAAATCCAACGTTATATTATCAATTTTGGGGTGTTTCTACACTATTTTCCCTATCTCTAACACATTAAATCGTCCAGATTTGTCCAAAATATTGAAATTTTCTCAAGAACACAAAAGTTTATAAAAACTCAGATTTTTGATCTTTTTGGACGATTTAAGCTACGATTTCTATTTCTAAATCATTTATGGGTTTCATTACATGATTTCTAACCAATATTTCAAGCATGCAACATAATTTCTACAGATTTTAAATCCGAATTTGATGCATTTTAAACTCTTAAAATACAAAATAAAAACTTAGAATTAATTGTATTACCTTAATATTCTTCTGATTCTTGATAATCTCAGTTAGTCTCACGATTTCCTCTTCAAATCTTGAAGTTCTAGCAGATTTTTAGAGATTTTAGAGAGAGAGAGTGAGAGAATTTGAGTGTTGTAAGATGATGAAGATGAAGAAATAAAGACTTATGGTCTTTTATTTCTAAACTTTCGGATATTGACACATTTGGTCCCTCCACATCTGATTTTCATTCCAATACAGATTTATCTTCATTAT
>JAANYP010005402.1:0-81394 GCA_020465985.1 Centrapalus pauciflorus | reverse complement strand
CTTCTCTGTTGAAGTTTCACACCAAAACACACACACACCTTTTAGGTTTTCTTTTCTCAAGGATGGATAAGGGAAAGGAAAAGAAAGCTCAAACATATATACGTCTTTATCCATATCCGGCTCCGAACCCATTAACCCGGACCCGATATCACTTTTTCATAAATTATATCAATAGGACCCAATTAAATCCACGATCTCAAAGAGATAATTAATCCGCTAATTATTAGCTCGGGGACACGTATCACTCGGTTTCGACACGTTAAATCCACGAAATGGAATTTAACTGGAACACGCAATAATTATTAAAATAATGAGCCAATATATTAAATCCACGTACCAGGCTCAAATCCGGGATGTTACAAATCCTCTCCTCTTAAAAAGATTCCGTCCCGGAATCTAGCTCGGACTCGGGAATAGCTGCGGATATCGGCTCCTCATCTCGGCCTCGGGCTCCCAGGTGGCACTAGTACCCTTATGATGCCTCCACTGAACGAGTACTAGCGCAATCTCTTTATTTCGCAATCTCTTCACTTTACGATCGGTAATCGCCTCAGGCTGCTCGACATATCTCAGGTGATTATCCACGGTTATCTCAGATAACGGCACAAACTGATCATCCTTGGCTAAACACTTCCTCAGATGACTCACATGAAATGTATCGTGGACTCCGGCCAATTCGGGAGGCAATCTCAGTCTATAAGCCTGATCTCGGACTCTGGCGATGATCTCGAACGGACCGATGTACCGCGGACTCAGCTTACCTCGATGCCTGAATCTGATAACTCCCTTCCACGGCGACACTTTCAACATCACGCGATCTCCAATACTGAACTCGAGCTCATTCAGACGACGATCGGCATAACTCTTTTGCCGGCTCTGCGCCACTCTCATATGCTCTCGGATGACTGCCACTTTATCGCTCGTCTCTTGCAATAACTCGGGCCCACTGATAGGTCGCTCGCCGACCTCGCCCCAACACACAGGGGTTAGGCACTTACGCCCATACAGTGCCTCGAACGGAGCCATCTTGATGGAGGAATGGTAGCTGTTGTTGTACGCAAACTCGACTAACGGCAAGTGGACGTCCCAACTACCACTGAAATCGATCGCACAAGCTCGGAGCATATCTTCGAGAGTCTGATTCGTCCGCTCTGTCTGCCCGTCTGTCTGAGGTCTGTACATTGTACTCAACTGAACTCTCGTCCCCAATTCGCGTTGAAAGCTCTGCCAGAACCTCGAAGTAAACCGCGTATCTCTATCAGACGTAATCGACATCGGAACGCCGTGCCTCGACACTATCTCACTGATATATAACCGAGCCAACTGATCCATAGTGATGGTACCCCGAACCGCTAGAAAGTGAGCACTCTTCGTCAAGCGATCCACTATCACCCAGATCATATCATTACCTCGAACGGTGCGCGGAAGCCTGACGATGAAATCCATCGTGATATGATACCATTTCCACTCAGGATTCTCTAAAGGCTTCAAATGCCCGTGAGGCTTCTGATGCTCGGCATTGACTCGCAGACAAGTCATACACTCCTCGACGTATCGGCCCACATCTCTTTTCATCCCTGGCCACCAATAGAACTCGCGCAAATCTCTATACATTTTGGTGCTCCCGGGGTGGATAGACAATCTCGAACGGTGCGACTCATCTAAAATCAGCTGCCGCAGATTACCGATTCTTGGAACCCAAACACGATCACGAAACGCCCACAAACCCCTGCTATCTCTGCTCAATACCTCAAGCTGCCCTGCAAGACGCTCTCTTTTCACATTCTCGGCCCGCAGACCCTCTAATTGAGCATGCCTCAGACTCTCCACAAGAGTCGACGTAACCTCGAGCCTCGCTGCTCGGGAAACTACCGTCTGGCCACACGCCTTACGGCTCAACGCATCGGCCACCACATTGGCCCTACCAGGATGGTACTGAATCTCGCAGTCATAATCTTTCATTAACTCAAGGCTGCGCCGCTGTCTCATATTTAGCTCTTTCTGACTGAACAGATACTGAAGACTCTTGTGATCGGTATAAACCACGAACCGCGAACCGTACAGATAATGACGCCATATCTTCAGAGCGAACACTATCGCGTCCAACTCAAGGTCGTGCACGGTATGATTCTCCTCGTAGGTCTTCAGCTGTCGCGACGCATACGCAATCACTTTGCCTCGCTGCATCAGAACACAACCCAACCTGGTACCTGATGCATCACAATAGACCACGAAATCCTCTGTACCCTCGGGCAATGCTAACACTGGAGCCTGACATAATCGGGACTTCAATTCTCTGAACGCCGACTCCTGCTCATCGGACCATACGAAAGGAACGGACTGCCGTGTCAATCTCGTCAACAGCCTGGCAATCCTCGAAAAGTCCTGAATGAAGCGACGGTAATACCCGGCTAGACCCAAAAAGCTGCGAATCTCAGGCACAGTCTTCGGCGGCTCCCAACTCATAACGGCCTCAATCTTTGCCGGATCCACTGAAATACCCTCTGCGCTCACAACATGTCCCAGAAACTGGACCTCGCGCAACCAGAACTCGCACTTGGAGAACTTCGCATAAAGTCGCTCCGCTCGCAGCACGGTCAAAACCTCTCGCAAGTGCTGCTCGTGGTCCTCGGCACTCCTCGAGTAGATCAGGATGTCGTCGATGAACACAATCACGAACCGATCCAACATAGATCTACACACCCTGTTCATCAAATCCATGAATGCCGCGGGTGCGTTAGTCAGTCCGAAAGGCATGACTAGGAACTCATAATGGTCGTATCTCGTCCGAAACGCAGTCTTCGGCACATCCTCATCTCTAACTCTCAGCTGATGATAACCCGATCTCAGATCTATCTTCGAAAAGAAGCTCGAACCCTGTAGCTGATCAAACAGATCGTCGATACGTGGAAGCGGATAACGGTTCTTCACCGTCACTTTATTCAACTCTCGATAGTCGATACACATCCGCATGGAACCGTCCTTCTTCTTCACAAATAGCACGGGAGCTCCCCACGGGGACGAACTCGGACGGATAAATCCACGATCAAGCAATTCCTGAAGCTGCGACATCATCTCTCTCATCTCAGTAGGTGCCAGCCTATAAGGCGTCTTCGCAATAGGCACCGCTCCAGGGATAAGGTCGATGCGGAACTCGACCTGACGATCTGGCGGTATCCCAGGCAACTCCTCTGGGAATACCTCAGGGAACTCTCGAACTACGGGTATATCCGCTAAGGTCTTCTTCTCTAATCTGGCGTCAACAACACAAGCCAGAAAGGTCTCGCACCCCTTCGCAACATATCTCTGAGCTCGGGCCATAGACACCATGCCAATCTCACCTCGGCGCCTCTCGCCGTATACTGTCACCGTCTCACTGTCTGAAATGGGTATCCGGATCATCTTCTTCGCACACAGAATATCGGCCTGCCTGGCTGTCATCCAGTCCATACCCACTATCACGTCGAAACTGCTAATCTCTATCGGCAGTAGATCGATCGAAAACCGGTGAGCATCTATCTCAAGGACACAATCTCTGTATACCCGACTCACTAAAGCAGTACTACCGTCTACTCTCTCAACGACTAACGGCACAGATAAAACAGTAGGAGGCACAGAAAAATATGCACAGAACACAACAGACACATACGAGCGATCTGCTCCAGAATCAAACAAAATACGAGCACTAAGCCCGTTCAGAATGTACGTACCAGATACCACATCGGTAGACTCGCGGGCCTCCTCTGTCGTAGCCTGAAATACTCTACCCCTGCCTCTGGGTGCTGACTCACGACGGCTCGAAGATGACGGCTCGGCTCTGGCACCGCTGGTGCTCGCTCCGTGCACTGCTGGCGGCGCATCCGGACAATCCCTCACAATATGACCTGGCCTCCCACAGCGGAAGCACAGGGAATCCCTCGAAGTACAAGTAAAAGATATATGGCCATACTGACCACATCGGTAGCAACGGGGCTGCTCTGATGTACAAGGACCAGAATGGCGACGGCGACACCTCGGACAGTCCCTCTCCCCGGCTGAACTATCTGCCCGACTCCCGGATGGCTGGGACCCCTGTCCCACACTGCTCTGACTCTGACTGGGAGCACTATATCGGGAAGTCTGCCCCTGACTCTGACTGGCCGTCCCCGAACCCTGATACTGCCCAGACCTCCTGGACCTACGATCTCTGCCCCTGTCTCTGTCTCTGCGAAATCCCGAACCCTGCCCCTGAACCTGCTGCTGCTCAGGCTGTCTCTCTCTCTGAAAATCCTGGGGCTCTCGATAGTAACTCTGGGACTGCTCAGACGTCCCTGTCCTCTGTCTCTGGGATGGAGGCTGACCCCTCTGTCTCTCGATCTCTCTCTCTCTGACACGAGCCAACTCCAAGGCTCTCGCAAACGTCGGGGTGTCGTGAAGCCCAACGAACTCCCGAATATCAGATCTCAATCCATCGATAAAGGCATCGGTCTTACGAACCTCTGTATCCACGTGCTGAGGCGCAAACTGAGCATACTCGTTAAACCTGTCTACATACTGCTGGACTGACATGCTGCCCTGCTGAAGATGTAGAAAACGACGCTCCATTTCCCGGCGCTCATCCCGGGGAATATACTGTAACTCGAAGATAGCACGGAACTGATCCCATGTCATAGCATACGCTGCAGCTGTAGTCATGGATGACTCAATGGACTTCCACCACTGTGAAGCCCCTCCCTTTAGCTGATAAGCCGCATAGCCGACCATATCACGAGGATCGACATGGGCAACGCGGAATGCGGCCTCTATCTCTCTCTCCCAAGCCATAGCCGCACCCGGCTCACCACCGCCTCGGAACTGAGGTGGGGCTCCCGCCATAAAGTCCTTAAAGGACCCACCTCGAGGAGCAGAAGAAGAAGATGCCCCAACCACTGTCTCAACACTAGTCACTGGCGGCAGATCAGCTCTCTGTCGCTGCTGCTCTCTCTCTCTGTCCCTCTCTCTGTAGAACTCGGTCAATACTGATAACATCTCTGACCGGCGGACATACTCGTCTCCCGCAGGTCTCTCTGGCCCTGAACCCTCGCCATGATCCGCCATAACAACCTGCACATATCACAAAGGTAAGAATCCCACGGATCTGAACACGGTAAGAGCACAAGCATCCACTGATACTCAATACTGAAACCTCAAGCTCTGATACCAAGCTGTAACACCCACAATTCACACACAAATGGCACGTCAATACAATACACAGGTGGTAATAACGCAAGTATCACAAGTTACTCATGTCACAGGATTAGCGGAAAACACTGCTAATTAAAACTTCATCACGAAGTTATACATCGTCTCATAAACTGACACTGATACATAAACGTAACTGATTACTGTTAACATACATAAGTAGATCAGATACAACAGTTCCAAAACTAATATCAACAAGACAGTCAACGCACGCAACTCTAACTGTCCCAATCTCTACTTCGGCTGCTGCGGCTGTGGCTGTGACCCCACGGTATGACTGCCTGACACACAGAAGACTCGAAAACATAAGCTGGACAGCTCGTGAGTACGCGAGGGTTAGACTCTGCAGGTAAGCACATAAAACATACACAACACACATATCTCGTCACATATATGCAACTCGATGCATAACACGTATCTCTGCTCAAAAGGGGACCACGTTCCCCAGCTAACAGGCCGCACACAGCAGCGGTTAGCTACTCAATAGGCACAGGAGCGACCTGGCAATATCACTGCCGTATATATACAGCCTCATATCTCGTGACTGGTTAGGGACAGTCAGCCTGCGCGATCACACATCGCGGACACCTGCAATTCAAACACATATAGCACGTATAGGGTAGAGAAGCTCATACCTGCGCGCTATCACAGTCTCATACACATATATATCACAACCACATAGACGACTCGAAAGAATGCACGTGCGTTTGAAAAGAACTCGAGTACTCACCGATTACCCGAAACTGGATTGAAACCCGAAACTTTAATGCGGCTCGGCACGCGATCGGTTAGCACATGTACACATCACGGATCTCACATATCAATACAAACTCGGTGATCACACAACTTAAGTCAAACGCATTTATCACAATCAAACTAAACCCGAAACATATCCCCGAACGGATAACCGATTCCCGAAACTCTTTTACGAGACCCCCAACGAGACTCAAAATCCCAAACAATTCAATTTAACAATATCCCGAAGGAAATCGACACACTAACCACCCCAAACCTCTCCAATTGAATCAAATCGGATTTCCCAGCAGGCTGCGGCTCGCGCCGCTAAGCCCCCCTGCACTCGCGCCGCGCCCAATTCCTTCTGCGCGTCGCGCCGCGGCCCCCTGCGCGTCGCGCCGCGACCATGCGCCTGCACTCATCTTTGCTCTTCGACCTCCATAGCCGAACCAGGGGCCATACCCCTTCTCAAACACAATTTCCAGCTCAAAACACATATACCAACACTACACAACAGTCCATAACACTTCCAGAGACCAACTTATGAATTTCACAATATAAAACACAATTCAAATCCTCAATTTAAGCTAGCTCACCTTGATGGTCTTCAAGCACACAAAAGAAGAAGGGAAATGATGAAGGACACAAATTCCAGCACCCAATTTCCCACTTTGATTTCCTTCTCTGCTGAAGTTTCACACCAAAACACACACACACCTTTTAGGTTTTCTTTTCTCAAGGATGGATAAGGGAAAGGAAAAGAAAGCTCACACATATATACGTCTTTATCTATATCCGGCTCCGAACCCATTAACCCGGACCCGATATCACTTTTTCAACATTAATATCAAATTGACCCATTTAACTCCACGAACTCAAGGAGATAATTAATCCGCTAATTATTAGCTCGGAAACACGTATCACTCAATCTTGACATGTTAAATCCACGAAACGGAATTTAATTGGAACACGCAATAGTTATTAAAATAAAGAGCCAATAAATTAAATCCACGTACCAGGCTCAAATCCGGGATGTTACAAATGACGAATATACAAAAAACGTAAAGGGATACTTACAAAAATAATTACTTTTTTAAGATTGTCAAAAATTAAAAGTCAAAATAGAAGAAATTAATTACTTTTTTAAGATTGTAAAAAAAGGGATACTTACAAAAATACCCAAAAAATAAATCATTTATCAAGTTTAAAAAAAAACCGCATTGTCAAAATACCCGATATTTTCGTTATCATATTTACGTGACGACCAATATTTACGTTAGTTGTACTTTTTATTATTTTTTTAATGCATTTCGTTACAAAAGGTGAATCATGACATAGAGTACCATTACTTTACGTTACCAAATCTCATTGTGCTCATTCCCAAGAATAGATTCGGTAACGTAAAGATAACGTACTTTACGTTACTTTTTATCATTTGTAACGTAATACATTAAAAAAGTATTAAAAAATACAAGTCACGTAAATAATGACCATCATGTAAATGTGATAACGTAAATGATTGATATATTAATTAGGTGAGTTTTTTTTAAAGTAAAATTTAAGGAGTAAGTTTATATTTTAGATATTTTTGTAATTATCCCGTAACAAATCCACGATGATTTGGAATCGCATATTCCTCTCCTCACTCTCCATCCCACTCCCTGTTTAATGAAGTCAATTTTCATCCAAACACACATAGATGACGATAACGTTAAATTCGCACTCACAATTCAACAAAATTTCATGGTAAGAAACAACCCACAAATGTATCCATGATCATTCATTGATAAACAACTAGAATCTTAGCTTTAATGGCATCTCTACCTTCAGTTGTAACTAGCAACACGATCAAGCTCGAATCAGAGTTCAACAAACGCACTGCTAATTTCCCCACTATTGAAAAGGTAAATCTTTCTGTTGATTCATTTGTTAATTACAGTGATTTAGTTCGATAGCAGAACGATGAGATACTTTGGTTTGAATTGCATCAAACTGTAGTTAATAGCATTTTTTTTCTATAGAGAAATTCAACTTCAAGTTATGTGGATAAAACTTTTGATGCATTAAGTTTGGACTTCAGAGAAGTTGATTCTTCAACTTATGTCCCACTTTTAACAAAATGCGTCGAAACGAAGTCGTTTCAAGAAGCACAGACGATTCATGGTCATATTATGAAGTCAGGGACACAAGAAGATTTGTTTGTGATGACGTCTTTAGTGAATGTTTATGGAAAATGTGGTGTAATGGAAGATGCACGCAAGGTGTTTGATAAAATGTCTAAAAGAAATGTTGTTACTTGGACTTCTTTAATGTCAGGTTATGTTCATAACTTGCAGCCTGACGTAGCCATCCAAGTGTTTTTAGAAATGTTGGAGAATGGATCGTATCCGACGAATTTTACGCTTGGAGTTGTTTTAAACGCTTGTTGTTTGTTGTACAATGTTAAGTTAGGGAAGCAGGTTCATGGGTATGTTATAAAATATGGACTTGACGATGATACGAGCATTGGGAACGCACTTTGTAACTTGTACTCGAAATGTGGCGGCGGCAACTTTGATTCAGCGATGAAAGTGTTTTGGAGGATGAGGGATAAGAACGTGATCTCGTGGACGACTATTGTTACAGCTTGTGGTGAAAATGGGAATTCTGCCGCCGGATTGGGCTTGTTTAGTGCAATGCTTGAAGAGGGTATCAAGCCAAATGAGTTTATTTTGACGAGCGTCATGAGTTTATGTTGCACAATGCACGCTACGGATGTGGGTTTACAGGTCCATTCATTGACCATCAAAATAGGGTATGAATTTAACTTACCTGTTACGAATTCCATCATGTATTTGTACTTAAAAAGCGGACGATTTAGTGAAGCAAAGAAGTTGTTTGATGGCCTGGAAAACGTAAGTTTAGTAACGTGGAACGCCATGATTGCAGGCCATGCTCAGATGATGGATTCTGCGGAAAATAGTCTTGTGGCATCTCGAAATGGGGTTGAGGCACTTGGTATGTTCTTGAGATTACAAAGATCCAGTTTAAAGCCGGATCTTTTCACTCTGTCAAGTGTCTTAACAGTTTGTAGCAATCTTTTGGCTTTAGAACAAGGAGAACAAATCCACGCGCATACCGTAAAAACCGGTTTTTTATCGGATGTTGTCGTGGGGACGGCTCTAGTAAACATGTACAACAAATGCGGTAGCATCAAAAGGGCAAGTAAAGCTTTCGTTGAGATGCCTTTGAGAACTTTGATTTCTTGGACTTCGATGATAACGGCGTTTGCTCAACATGGTCTTTCTCAGCAAGCGTTGGATCTTTTTAACGACATGAGATTAGCAGGCGATAGACCAAACAAGGTAACATTTGTTGGCGTTCTTGCAGCCTGTAGTCATGCGGGAATGTTGGATAAGGGTTTAATTTATTTTGAAATGATGAAAAACGAGTACAAAATTAATCCTATTATGGACCATTATGGATGCATAATCGATATGTTTGTGAGGCTAGGTAGATTAGAAGAAGCTTTCGATTTT
Source organism: Centrapalus pauciflorus (assembly GCA_020465985.1). Taxonomy (NCBI): domain Eukaryota; kingdom Viridiplantae; phylum Streptophyta; class Magnoliopsida; order Asterales; family Asteraceae; genus Centrapalus; species Centrapalus pauciflorus. The sequence continues at coordinate 71,921 of JAANYP010005402.1, read as the reverse complement.
GTGAAGAAGATGGAATTCGAACCAAACGAATTTATTTGGTCACTACTCATTGCAGGCTGCAGAAGCCATGGGAATCTAGAGTTAGGTTTTTACGCTGCTGAACAATTACTTGGTCTCAACCCTAAAGATCCCGAGATTTACATTATGCTGTTGAACATGTACGTCTCAGCAGGAAGATGGAAGGATGCATCAAGAGTAAGAAAAGCTATGAAAGACAAAAAGGTATCAAAGTTGAAAGATTGGAGCTGGATTAGCATTAACGATAAGGTTTTTTCCTTTAAACAAGATGACAAATCATGTTTTCAGTGTCGAGAAGTTCATGATTTGTTACAGGATTTGCTTGAAAAATCAAGAAATCTTGGATACGAATGGAAAGAAAACGTTGAAATACCTACAAACGAAGAAATGGAGGATAAGGAACCAAGTTTGTCCCGAGTTCATCATAGCGAAAAGTTTGCCGTAGTGTTTGGTTTGTTGAAGATACAAAAACCTGCAGCCATTCGTGTTGTTAAGAGTATGGGTATGTGCAGAGATTGTCATAGTTTCGTTAAGATCGTTTCAGTGTTAACCGAGCGGGAGATCCTAGTAAAAGATAGTAAACGACTCCATCGATTTGTTAACGGCAAGTGTTCGTGTGGCGATTTCAGTAGTCTTCTATGATTCAACAAAATTATGTTTTTTGTGACATTAGAAATGTGTTGTATGAAGCATATACATGGTTAGGATTTCATGTTTGTTCAGTTCATTTTTACGACAATAATATCACATAATTTGGTTTAGCAAAATATAAAGAATTAAGACAAAATGACATTGTTTATTCCACTGATTTGATTACATGGATTCAGTTTCTCCACCTTAATTAACCTTAAATTTCGTTCTTATTTTTCTTAATTTCCAGTCTAATTTCTTGATAAAATTAACGGCTCAACTGTGTATAATGACTTTTTTTTTTTTTTTTAACCTTTTCAAGACGAGTCCCTGTGCTGTTATTATTTTCGGGTTTATAGTATAAAAATCCATATTTTTTTTATCCTTTTTCTTATTAATATATTTATTTTATTTATAAATACAATTATTTATTTTAGTATTTTACTTAGGGATAATTGCGCACAAGATCCCTTAACTTGTCAGTGTTTTTGATTAAAACCCCAAACTATTTTTCGTTTTTAAAAAAACCCCAAACTAACTAAAAATCAGTAAATATGTTTATCAATGGGTAATCGCTTGAAACCGGTTCTTAATCCTACATGAACCGATAAATAACCTATGTGAATAAATTTTAATTGTTGAAACTGGTTGTCAAGTATTACACACGTTTAAAAATTACAATTAAAAGTTATCAACCGCGGGGGTGGGGGGGTGGGGGGAGTTAAAATGATGTGTAATACTTGACAACCGGTTTCACCAATTAAAATTTATTACACGTAGGTTCTTTACAAATCCACGCAGGATTAGTAACCGATTACCCATTGATAAAACATTGATTTACTGATTTTTAGTTAGTTCGGGGTTTTCTATGCAACGAAAAATGATTTGAGGGTTTAATCACAAAAAACTGACAAGTTGATGGGTTTTTTTTTTGCACAATTATCCCTTATATATACATATATACATATATATACATATACATATACATATATACATAGATTTGGGTTCAAATGAGTACCACTAGTTTTGCGGAGTACCGGAGGTACCTCGCTTAAAATCATTTTTTTTGAAATTTTTTTTCACAATCATGTTTAAATTAATAATATAAGACTACTTGCAAAAAATCACACATAAACACACACTAAAACTATGTGAAACGTGTGTGTTCACATGATATGTACTGTTGTGAATGTGTGTTCACAACTAAGCATGTTCACATGGATTTTTTCACGTTCACATGACATTTTAGATGATAGAAAGTCTAAATATATATAATTTTTTACGAATAGTCTTATATTATTTGTATCTAAATGAATATGAAAAAAAATTCAAAAAAAAAACTTTTTTTTCGGAGCAAGTTCACATCTGAAACCCGTGTGTTCACAGGTACTCACGGTACTCTGCATTTTTTAGGTACTCACACGAACCATATTCTATATATATATATATATATATATATATATATATATATATATATATATATATATATATATATATATATATATATATATATATATGTGTGTGTGTGTGTGTATATATATATATATGTGTGTGTGTATATATATATATACACACACACACACACACACTATTGCTAGCATTTATTTATAAATTTATTTTTTGTTACCTAAAAAATTTATTTTTATTAGAATGAATTACAAAAATAGTTCCTGTGATTTATTTGTAATTATGAAAATGACCTCTTGTCTTTTAAAGTTGCATAAATGGTTTTTGAAAACACTGTTTACTTGTAAAACGGCCTATTATCTGTTAGTTGAGAGTTAACTTTTTTAAAACTATGATTTACCCTTTTAGCTTTAATAATTTTGATCATTGTACTTTGTGTTATAATCTTACTAACTTTTAAGACTAAATTATAACAATGTTGGAAGAGAAAGACTAACCAAGTAAACTAGAAAAAGTTTCATCGTCTCAATTTTATTCATACGGACGAACTTCATATATACACATTTAAAAAAAACCAACTTCACTGTACACCATCATTTCATACGTACTATATGTTATTGCTTGTCAACTTGGTACATGCAAGACCAAGTAAATTATCAATTCACCTTTTTTGTCATTTTATAACAATCCCCCTTGAATGATAATTTTAGTAAGAGTTCAACCACGAAATGCTGCCTCATTAAAAACCTTGTTAAAGAAAAACCCAGTGGGAAAAAACCTTAGACAACGGAAAAAGAGTACAGCGATTGGTTGACTCCACCTCATGTTATCATCTGAAAGTCATCACGTATTTTGTAGATGTCTGTGACACCCTTGCCACATTAACCACCAATTACCATTCACCCAGGATTAATCACCAACAAACACATAACATAATGATCTGATAGCTTAATAATAGCGCGGAAGCATTAAAGTACATAAATTTAAAGTATTACAACTGAATCTAACACCCTACGGTGCTACAAGGTTACATGTCTAAGTCTACATACTCAAACATTTTACATTATCCCAAATTTATTACAACAATAATTCCATAATCCAAATACCAAAGAAAACGGTAGAAATCTTCAATCACTTCAATAGATTTCCTAGCTAGATGGTCCCGCAGCGGATTTCCCTTTTCCTGTAAAAATATAACAACTGAAAGGGTAAGCTAAAGCTTAGTGAATACCAGATGATTTTCACACATTCTACAAATCTTTATGATGCCCCCAGAGTATCCGCGGTAACACATACCGTATACTCCACACGTATCCCAGATACGCAAACCTGAGCCGCAGCTCCTTCGAGCTGACACTCGGCATAAAAATACCAACCATCTGAGGCAGACATTACATCGGGGATGACCTACTGTCTATCCTGACCACAGAGGTGTCAAACTCTTGGTCATATAGCACAGTAACATCAGAGTACAGATGCGACCACGCAGGTCCATCGAAAGGATGCACAACAAATGAACGGACATGCAACAAGTAAGAATGTGCATCAACATAAACGCATGTTAGTAGAATGCCAAACGAACATGAAACAACAGCCTCAGCAGGCAATGCAAACATAAAGCAGATGCAGACATGTTAAAAATCAAAGGTACTCACAGTGGGTGCGTTTTTATCTTTAATCAAATTTTATTTCTCCTCGGGATTTCAACCGGATCAACCAAGTACCCCACTGTGGGTTAAACAACACCACAAGGGACCTGTAAGTCATTTGTAACAACACATTGTGTTAATATCTTGTTTAATTCCATAAAACTTAATTTTTATAAGTTTTTACTATTTTTGATCCCAATTTCGGATCCATGTCCGAATTCGGATCCCACCCGAATTCGGACCCCAGTTCGGATCCCACATGATTCCCAATTCGGTCCACATACATATAAGTCCCAATTCGGATCTTTTGTAAATTCGGACCAATACAATTTCGGATAATGGTCAAATTCGGACCATTAATTAGAATCGAACCACATGCTAACTTCGGACCACATCCGAATTCGGTCCCCAACCGAATTCGGACCCCATCCTAAATTCAAACACTTAGAATATTTTTGCCATATAAATTTTCCAGAATTCCGGACCTCATCCTAAGTTCGAAGATGTCCGAATTCGGATCAGATCCGAGTTCATCATGGATCCGAATTCGGACCTTCTGATGTTCAAACTTGTGCAGTTTTATTATTTCCAGATTTTAATCCAAGTCCTTTTTGGTACTAATTCAATACATGAAATAAATTATACCAACTAAAATACACTTAATTTCAACCACTTTAACACTAACATTAACCTCTTTCATGCACCAAATCACACCCTTTATAACCGTTTTTCTTTATTTTCGAACACACACTAAAACACACACTAAATGCTCAAATCCATACTTTCAGTTCGAATCAGGGGCTGAAATTTTGTACATAGCATCATAAATACTCGATTTAAACTAATCCACAATAAAATCATACATGCATCCATGTTTGAATCTCCAAATCAAATTTTCGGTTCATATAAAAACCGAACCAAATATTCCCACAAATCGAATTTTAAAGAGATATTTACCTTAATTCGGTGATTGCAGATGTTATAATTCCTTCCTAACAATCTTGTTTCAGATTTTCAGCTTCCAAATCCAAGTTTTGAGGTTCTTCGATTGTAGAGAGAGAGAGAGCCGAGAGAGAGATTTCTAGAGAGAGAAATGGCTTGGTGAAAATGAAAGACAAATTTGTCTTTCATTCCTTTTTATTCATCACTTTAATCTTTTGGCACATTTAACCCCTCAACTCATCCGGTTCCATAAATACTGATTATGATTATATAAATAAAGAATCCATCTTTATTTATTTATCCTTAATATTTAAATAATTATATTCACTTAATAATTTAAAATTCTAAATATCCAAATAATTCAACAAACTTTATAATTAATCCAAATTCCGTACCAACTTTCATAATCCAAGTACATAAACATTCTTAAAAATTTAACTTAATACAAAAATTCAATCTAATTATCCCAATTACAATAAATTAAATCCGAGGATGTTACAGCATGGGCTCCACCACGCTCAACTTCGTCCTCGAAGTTACTCGGATTCGAACAATTTCGGATACTTCTTCAACATCTCTGACTTAGGCTCCCAAGTATGATTCGCTCCTTTGTGATGCTTCCAACGTACAAGCACCATCTCAATTTCTTTGCTTCTCAACTTCTTTACTTTCGCATCTAACACACACTCCGGCTCTTCAACATACCGGAGCCTTTCGTCAATCTTTAGCTCGGTGTGATCAGCCCAATCCTCGTTTTCGGTTGTAAACGACTTTCTAAGGTTCCCCACATGGAACACCGGATGTATGCCCGACATTTCTTCAGGTAACTCCAAACGATACGATTGATTTCCTATTCTCTCAGTAATCCTGAATGGTCCGACGAATCTCGGAGCCAACTTTCCTCTTTTTACAAAACGGGTAACACCTCTCATAGGTGAAACCTTCAAATAAACCCAATCATTTACATCGAAATTGATTGGCTTGTGCCTCCTGTCGTAATAACTTTTCTGGCGATCCTGAGCCGCCTTCATATTCTGTCGCACCAACTGAATCTTTTCATTCGTTTCTTGTAGTAATGCCGGCCCAGCAATCGGCGTTTCACCGGTTTCCCTCCAACATGTAGGAGTCCTACATCTTCTCCCATACAATGCCTCAAACGGCGCTTTCTTGATCGTCGCGTGGTAACTGTTGTTATATGAAAACTCGATCAGTGGCAAATGATCGTCCCAATTGCCACCGAGGTCTAACACACACGACCGCATCATATCTTCGAGTGTTAGGATGGTCCTTTCACTTTGACCATCGGTTTGCGGTCGGTAAGCCGTACTCATAGCAATCCTCGATCCTAACCCTTCTTGTAATGCCGACCAAAAGTTGGAAGTAAATCGGCTATCCCGGTCCGATACAATAGACTTTGGCACCCCGTGTCTAGAAACTATCTCAGCCACATAGATCTGTGCTAACCTTTCCAGAGAATATCCTTCCCGAATCGGAATAAAGTGTGCGGACTTAGTTAACCTATCGACTATCACCCAAACTGCATCGTGTTGACGCCTAGTTTTCGGCAACTTTGTAACAAAATCCATCGTTATGTGTTCCCACTTCCATTCCGGAACGGGAAGCGGTTGCAAACTACCGTATGGTTGCTGGTGTTCGGCTTTCACTAACCGACAAGTTCGGCATCTCTCCACGTACTGTCCGATATCTTTCTTTAATCCGGGCCACCAGAAGTCTGCTTTCAGCTCGTTGTACATCTTTATGCTCCCGGGATGTACAGAAAACTTTGACTGATGAGCTTCTTCTATTATCACATTTCTCATGCCTCCATACTTTGGCACCCAGATTCTTCCGTAAACTCCTTTCAGACCCGATTCGCTCGTTTCCATATTCTTAATCTGTGCCCTTATATCCTCAGCACCAACATTCTCGTCTTTCAAGGCTTCCTCTTGAGCGGCCTTGACATCATCAATAATAGTGGATGTTAACATAGTAGATGTTAACGTGTAACAGCAATCCTTGGCATATGCTTTGCGACTCAAAGCATCGGCTACCACATTAGCCTTCCCGGGATGATAAAGGATTTCACAATCGTAATCCTTTATAAGTTCCATCGAACGTCTCTGCCTCATATTGAGCTCCTTCTGACTAAATATGTATTTTAAACTCTTATGGTCAGTGTATAACTGACACTTAGTTCCATACAGATAGTGTCTCCACAATTTCAGTGCAAAGGTGACTGCAGTCAACTCCAAGTCATGAGTCGAGTAGTTCTTTTCGTGCTGCTTTAACTGTCTCGAAGCATAAGCTATAACTTTTCCACGTTGCATCAATACCGCACCAAGTCCCAACTTCGAAGCATCCGTATATACCACAAAGTCCTCATTACCCTCTGGTAGGGCAAGTATCGGTGCTTCACTTAACGTCTTTTTCAAAATATCAAACGCCTCCTGCTGCACAGTTTCCCATACAAACGGTGCATTCTTCTTTGTTAACATCGTTAAAGGGACTGCAATCTTTGAAAAGTCCTTAATAAATCTCCTATAATAGCCTGCCAGCCCAAGGAAACTTCTGACTTCCGTAGCTGAGCGAGGCGGCTCCCAATTCCTTACCGCTTCTACCTTAGCCGGATCTACAGAAATTCCGGCCCCCGATATCACATGCCCCAAAAATTGAATCTGTTGCAGCCAAAACTCACATTTTGAGAACTTGGCATACAACCTTTCCTTTCTTAACAATTCCAATAACTCTTTTAGATGATCAGCGTGTTCGGCTTCAGACTTTGAATACACCAAAATGTCATCTATAAAAACAATTACCGACTTGTCCAACATCGGTCTGCAAACTCGGTTCATCAAATCCATAAAGACAGCCGGGGCATTGGTTAACCCGAAAGGCATAACCAAGAACTCGTAATGCCCGTAACGTGTCCTAAAAGCTGTTTAGGCACATCTTCCTCTCTAACTTTTAACTGATGATATCCCGACCTCAAGTCAATCTTAGAAAACACACAAGCTCCATGTAACTGGTCAAACAAGTCATCTATCCGCGGCAGCGGATACTTGTTCTTGATTGTCAATTTATTCAGCTCCCGGTAATCGATGCACATCCTCATGGTGCCATCTTTCTTCTTAACAAATAATACCGGAGCTCCCCACGGCGATGAACTTGGTCGAATAAAGCCCTTATCCAACAACTCCTGGAGTTGTGTCATCATCTCTTTCATCTCGGTTGGGGCAAGGCGATACGGAGAACGAGCTACCGGTGCAGCTCCAGGGATCAGATTAATTCTAAATTCCACTTGTCTCTCAGGCGGCACGCCAGACAAGTCTTCCGGAAACACATCCGGGAATTGTGAAACAACAGGCACATCGGCCAACGTCTTCTTCTCAGCCTTGGCATCTATAGCATATGCCAGGTAGGCGTCACATCCCTTTGCAACAAGCTTTCGAGCTTTTGCAACAGTCAACAAACACAGATCCCCACTTCTCCTATCCCCATAAATACAGATCTCACGCCCCTCCGGAGTAGTTATCTTGATCATACGCTTCTTACACACTATATGGGCTTCATTCTCTATCAACCAATCCATCCCGATAATCACATCAAATTCACTAAACTCGATCGGAATCAAGTCCAAATTGAAGACTACATCTTCAATCACTAAGGTGCAGTTTCGGTATACATGATCTACTTTGACTAAGGTGTTGCTAGCAGTTTCAATATCTAATACAGCAGATAGCTTAGGCAAAGGCATGGCAAGTTGTTGTGCAAACATAGTAGATACAAACGATCTATTGGCACCCGAGTCAAATAATACTCTTGCAAGTAAAGAGTTTACAATAAACATACCCGTGACCACCTCCGGGTTTTCCCTAGCCTCCTCTGCAGTGATTTGAAATGCACGAGCCGGTGCCCTTTGCGACTGACCCCGACCTCGGTTAACTGAACCGCCGCTTGAACCTCCTGAAGATCGTGTTGATGTTGGAGCAGCAACTGCTGGAGTATTCTTTCGACAATTTCTACTATAGTGCCCCCATACTCCACACTTATGGCAAGCATCAGATCTCCGTGGGCATTCATTTTGAAAGTGGCCCAACTCTCCGCAGCAAAAACACGCACGCCCGTTGGTGCACTTGCCGAAGTGTTCCAGATGACACTTGTTACAATACTGTGGCTCGGTGTTGATAGAGTATGCACGAGCACGACCGGAAGAACCAGACTGTCGACGGAAGGACTGTTGCGGCGAGTACTGCGATGATCGTGAAGAACCAGAATAACCTCCTTCGCGTTGGCGTTTCGGTGGTGAAGGTTGAGTTGGGTTGACTGAAGCAGCAGCGGACCCCATCACGTATCCCGACATACCCAAGATCTGTTCCACATTCCTGGCGGCTTCCAGTAAACCAGCAAATGTGGGGTAGCGTACGTTGCTCATCACCCTTCGAATCTCCAAATCAAGACCCGCCTCAAACCTGGTCACTTTCCTCTCCTCGGTATCCACTTGATGAGGCGCGAACAAACTCAGCCTCGTAAACTCTACAGCGTACTGGGACACAGACTTAGTCCCCTGAATCAGCGTCATGAACTTAGCTTCAAGTCTTCGGCGCTCATCAGCCGGGCAGTACTGCTGAGTGAAGATATCAGTAAACTCAGCCCATTTCATTACAGCAACCTTCTCCATTGTTAGTGCATTCACCATCGAGTTCCACCACATTATTGCGTCTTTGGTGAACATGGCAGTAGCGAATCGGACCATATCCTTCTCAGCACAATCGCTGATTCGGAAAGTCCTTTCTGTAGCTGTTATCCACTCCAGTGCAGTAACAGCATCACCCAACCCAGTAAACTCAACGGCTCCATTTCCCTTAAAGTCCTTGAAACGGCAACCCCTGGGCTTATTTGATGACCCAGTGTTGTCACCTTGCTCGTCATCGTTTCCCTCTCTTTCCTTATTCTTTCTCTTATCTTCTCTTCGTTTAGCTTCGGCCTCATCTCGAGCCCGAAACTGGTCCTGAATCATCCGATTTTGCTCAGCCATCATGGCTAGCATCATTTCTCTCGTCTCTTCTGGTGTCATTCCTCCTCCAGACATGTTCTGAAATATGAAACATATAACTTATTTAGTAACATGTCATTTATTTATAGACACCACCCAATTGTCCCGTATGATAGTCAATATTCTTATGATTACTAGATCGTAACCTATCTTAGTTCAGATCATTACTTAGTATCACTACATGTCAACACTTAATGTTTGAGACCAAGACCTCACGGACACTTGAATCTCAAACTACTGCTCTGATACCATACGCTGTGACACCCTTGCCACATTAACCACCAATTACCATTCACCCAGGATTAATCACCAACAAACACATAACATAATGATCTGATAGCTTAATAATAGCGCGGAAGCATTAAAGTACATAAATTTAAAGTATTACAACTGAATCTAACACCCTACGGTGCTACAAGGTTACATGTCTAAGTCTACATACTCAAACATTTTACATTATCCCAAATTTATTACAACAATAATTCCATAATCCAAATACCAAAGAAAACGGTAGAAATCTTCAATCACTTCAATAGATTTCCTAGCTAGATGGTCCCGCAGCGGATTTCCCTTTTCCTGTAAAAATATAACAACTGAAAGGGTAAGCTAAAGCTTAGTGAATACCAGATGATTTTCACACATTCTACAAATCTTTATGATGCCCCCAGAGTATCCGCGGTAACACATACCGTATACTCCACACGTATCCCAGATACGCAAACCTGAGCCGCAGCTCCTTCGAGCTGACACTCGGCATAAGAACAACCAACCATCTGAGGCAGACATTACATCGGGGATGACCTACTGTCTATCCTGACCACAGAGGTGTCAAACTCTTGGTCATATAGCACAGTAACATCAGAGTACAGATGCGACCACGCAGGTCCATCGAAAGGATGCACAACAAATGAACGGACATGCAACAAATATGAATGTGCATCAACATAAACGCATGTTAGTAGAATGCCAAACGAACATGAAACAACAGGCCTCAGCAGGCAATGCAAACATAAAGCAGATGCAGACATGTTAAAAATCAAAGGTACTCACAGTGGGTGCGTTTTATCTTTAATCAAATTTTATTTCTCCTCGGGATTTCAACCGGATCAACCAAGTACCCCACTGTGGGTTAAACAACACCACAAGGGACCTGTAAGTCATTTGTAACAACACATTGTGTTAATATCTTGTTTAATTCCATAAAACTTAATTTTTATAAGTTTTTACCATTTTTGATCCCAATTTCGGATCCATGTCCGAATTCGGATCCCACCCGAATTCGGACCCCAGTTCGGATCCCACATGATTCCCAATTCGGTCCACATACATATAAGTCCCAATTCGGATCTTTTGTAAATTCGGACCAATACAATTTCGGATAATGGTCAAATTCGGACCATTAATTAGAATCGAACCACATGCTAACTTCGGACCACATCCGAATTCGGTCCCCAACCGAATTCGGACCCCATCCTAAATTCAAACACTTAGAATATTTTTGCCATATAAATTTTCCAGAATTCCGGACCTCATCCTAAGTTCGAAGATGTCCGAATTCGGATCAGATCCGAGTTCATCATGGATCCGAATTCGGACCTTCTGATGTTCAAACTTGTGCAGTTTTATTATTTCCAGATTTTAATCCAAGTCCTTTTTGGTACTAATTCAATACATGAAATAAATTATACCAACTAAAATACACTTAATTTCAACCACTTTAACACTAACATTAACCTCTTTCATGCACCAAATCACACCCTTTATAACCGTTTTTCTTTATTTTCGAACACACACTAAAACACACACTAAATGCTCAAATCCATACTTTCAGTTCGAATCAGGGGCTGAAATTTTGTACATAGCATCATAAATACTCGATTTAAACTAATCCACAATAAAATCATACATGCATCCATGATTGAATCTCCAAATCAAATTTTCGGTTCATATAAAAACCGAACCAAATATTCCCACAAATCGAATTTTAAAGAGATATTTACCTTAATTCGGTGATTGCAGATGTTATAATTCCTTCCTAACAATCTTGTTTCAGATTTTCAGCTTCCAAATCCAAGTTTTGAGGTTCTTCGATTGTAGAGAGAGAGAGAGCCGAGAGAGAGATTTCTAGAGAGAGAAATGGCTTGGTGAAAATGAAAGACAAATTTGTCTTTCATTCCTTTTTATTCATCACTTTAATCTTTTGGCACATTTAACCCCTCAACTCATCCGGTTCCATAAATACTGATTATGATTATATAAATAAAGAATCCATCTTTATTTATTATCCTTAATATTTAAATAATTATATTCACTTAATAATTTAAAATTCTAAATATCCAAATAATTCAACAAACTTTATAATTAATCCAAATTCCGTACCAACTTTCATAATCCAAGTACATAAACATTCTTAAAAATTTAACTTAATACAAAAATTCAATCTAATTATCCCAATTACAATAAATTAAATCCGAGGATGTTACAATGTCGCATTCCAATGTTGTGAACATGTTTTCCGAACATTGCTTTAGGAAGTGCCTTTGTAAAAAGATCTGCTGAATTGTTATTAGACTGAATGTATTTCATTTCAATCTAATTGTCCTTTATGAGATCTTGCGTGTAAGCGAAAAATCTTGATGGATAAATATGTTTGGTTCTGTCACTCTTTATATATCCTTCTTTCATTTGTGATACACAAGCTGCATTGTCTTCATAAATCAAAGTTGGACTTTTGCTCATCTCTAGTCCACAAGAAGACAAAATAAGTTCTGTCATAGATTTCAGCCATACGTTTTCTCTACTAGCTTCGTGTAGTGCAATAACTTCAACATGATTTGAGGAGGTTGTAACAAGTGTTTGCTTCTGAGAACGCCAGGAAATTGCAGTACCACCATTTAAAAACACGTATCCTGTTTGAGATCTTGCTTTGTGTGGATCAGATAAGTAACGTACATCTACATATCCAAGTAACCTTCTATTGAATTGTTAGAATAAAATAATCCCAAATCAGTGGTTCCTCGAAGGTATCGGAAAATGTGTTTGACTCCTATCCAATGTCGTTTGGTGGGAGCTGAACTAAATCTTGCCAACAGATTTACTGCAAACGAAATGTCAGGTCTTGTACAGTTTGTAAGATACATTAAAGCTCCAATTGCACTAAGATGTGGTACTTCTGGACCAAGTAAATCTTCAATCTCTTCTTGAGGACGAAATGGATCCTTATCAACATTAAGTTATCTAACAACCATTGGTGTGCTTAAAGGATTTGCTTCGTCCATGCTGAAACGTTTTAAGACCTTTTCCCTATAATTTGACTGATGCACAAGTATGCCATTGTGCATGTGCTCTATTTGTAAACCAAGACAATATTTGTTTTTTTTTAATAAAACAATTACCTCATTTATCTCATTAATTGTGCCAATAATATTTAGATCATCAACATAGACAGCTATAATAACATATCCAACCTTTGTCTTCTTACACATGGACATATTTGATTGTTTGTGTATCGTTTACTTATCAAATAATCACTCAGTCAATTATACCACATGCGTCCAGATTGTTTCAACCCATATAACGATCTTTGTAATTTGATCGAATACATCTTTTTGGGTTTGTTTCCTAATGCTTCTGGCATATTAAATCCTTCAGGAATTTTCATATAAATATCACTATCAAGTGATCCATACAAATAAGCCGTAACAACATCCATTAGACGCATTTCCAAATTTTTAGCAACGACAAGACTAATTAAGTATCTAAAAGTGATTGCATCCATTACTGGAGAATATCTCTCCTCATAATCAATTCCTAGTCGTTGAGAAAAACCTTGAGCCACAAGTCTTGCTTTGTATCTTGTAATTTCGTTTTTCTCATTTCATTTTCTTATGAACACCCATTTGTATCCTACTGGTTTTACAGCTTCAGGTGTGAGGATGATAGATCCAAAAACTTTTCGTTTATTTATTGAACTTAATTCAACCTGCATAGCTTCTTTCCATTTAGGTCAGTCAGATCTGTTTTGACATTCAACCACAGACTTTGGTTCTGGATCATCATTTCCAGTAATGATATCATATGCAACATCATAAGAAAATTTTTCATCAATATCTTCCATTTCATTTCTGTTCCATATGCTATTTGTATGGACATAATTGATTGCAATCTTTGTATTGGATTCATCTATTTCTACTTCTTTGGAAGTATCGTTATTTTGTATTTCTCCAGGAACACCTTTCTTATTGTCAATCATATTTTCAGAGCTCTTTCTCTTTCGAGGATTTTTATCCTAGGAACCAAATGGTCTTCCATGTTTCGGACGTGTTTTTGACTCTTGAGTGACTTTATCATCAGCTCTTTTATTTAGAATTTCAATCCTAGCAGGTGTATTTGCTGCTGGTACATATGATTTAGTCACTCTTTTAGTATCAGTAAATGCATCAGGGAGTTGATTTGTAATTTCTTGTAAATGCATTATTTTCTGAACCTCAAGTTCACATTGTTTTGTCTGAGTGTCAAGATGAATCAATGATGGTTCACACCATGATACATCCTTCTCTTTGTTTTTATTTTCTATCCCTAATGATGGGAAAATTGCCTCATTAAAATGGCAATCAACAAACCGTGTTGTGAAAACATCACCTGTCAGTGGTTCAAGATATCTTATTATAGAAGGTGTTTCATATCCTACATATATACCTAATCTTCTTTGAGGTCCCATTTTTGTACGTTGTGGTGGTGCAATAGGAACACATACTGCACAACCAAAAATTCGACGATGGGAAATGTTTGGCTCTCGACCAAAAGCAAGTTGTAGAGGAGAAATTGCATGTCCCCAAACAGAAAATGGAAGTTTTGTCTTCATTATTAATGGTCTAGCTATTAGCTGAATACATTTAATTAATGATTCAGCTAAATCATTTTGTGTATGAACATGAGCAACTGGATGTTCAACACTAATTCCAATAGACATGCAATAGTCATTGAAAGCTTGAGATGTAAATTCACTAACATTATCAAGCCTTACCCTTTTAATGGTATAATCAGGAAAATGTGCTCTTAATTTAATAAATCTGAGCAAGAAATTTAGCAAAAGCCACATTACGGGTTGACAATAAACAAACATGAGACCATCTGCTTGATGTGTGTATTAAAACCATGAAGTATCTAAATGGTCCACATGGTGGATGAATTGGTCCACATATATCACCTTGAATTCTTTCAAGAAACATTGGGGTTTCTTTTCCAAATTTAGTTGGTGAATGTTTCACAATAAATTTTCCATTTGAACATGATCTACATGAGATCATCTTACCTGTTTGAGGGATCTTCTGGTCCTTCAATGGATGTCCATTTGTACTATCAATTATCCTCTTCATCATGGTTGTTCTTGGATGACCTAATCTGTTATGCCATAAACTTAATTCTCCAGGATCATAACATTTTTCTTTGACAACCAGATGTGATTCAACCATGTTTATATATGTATAATGTAAACCAGAACCAAGTGTTGGTAGTCTTTCTACTACATGGTTATTCTCAATAATATGCATAAATTTCTTAATCTCTATCGTCACAGTCTGAGTATTATACCCATTAAGGTGTATGTCATTGAAACTCAACAAGTTTCTTTTAGACTCTGGTGAAAATAGAGCATTATTTATCAAAAACCTTGTACCATTAGGTAATATAAAATGAGCCTTTCCAGTTCCCTCAATCAGATCTGCAGGACCTGATATGGAATGTATATTTGCTTTACTATGCTTTAATTCTGAAAAGTATTTCTTCTTTTTAAGAATTGTGTGTGTTGCACCACTATCTGACATACAGATATCTCCTGAATTTGCTTGATGTAATTCTTCGATAAAATTCATTTTAGACTTCTAATCATAAAAATAAAGTAATAAGTAAATATGATAAAATTTGTTAAGTAGAACCACATCCATATTATTATTGAAAAAGTGCAATACATGATACAAGAAATAAAACATAAGAAATAAAACATAGCTTAAGAAAAACAAAAACACGATTACATTATTAGATATCCAAATCATCAAAGAAATCTGAAGCATTCAGTTCGTGTATTGAAACATCAGGGAGATCAGTAAAATTTGCTTCTTTCTCTTTTCCTTTAAGAGACTCTTCATAAAGTTTGCAGAGATGTGGTGCTGTGCGCAAGTTCTTGACCAATGACCAGTCATTCCACATCGGTAACAAAGATCTTCAGGATCTTGAGAAGCACTAGCCTTTTGTTTATCATTTTTGGGTCTTTCTTGTGATTTAGATTTCTTATCACGTGGAATATTATTATGACCACGTCCACGTCCACATCCACGTGAATGACCTCTGTTATGATTATAGTTATGACCATAGCCATGATTATAACTATAATTATTGTTTTGATTATAGCTACGACCACGGCCACGGCCACGACCTCTTTTACGACCAAATCCTCGTTCTTATCCATGTGTTGTACTTTTAGTTGTAGCATTTGCTTCAGGAAATGCTAGTGATCCAGTTGGACGATATTGGTGATTTTTCATCAAAAGTTCATTGTTTTTCTCTGCAACTAGAAGGACGGTGTTTAGTTCAGAATATCTTTTAAAATTTTGCATCCGATACTGTTGTTGTTAGGTAACATTTGATGCATAAAATGTTGAGTATGTTTTCTCCAACATATCTGCATCTGTAACTGTCTGGCCACAAAAATGAAGTTGTGAACATATTCTGAACAATGCTGAGTGTAACATCCTAAAAATCTAATTGTTGTAATTTAGATTAATTAGTTAGATTTTTGTAATTTAATAAATTTAAGTTGAGTTGAAATTTGGATTAATTATAAGTTGGTTACACTATTCGGAAATTGAGAATTTCAATGTATTAAGTAAATACAACTATTAATAAATGTTAAGGATAATAAAATAAAGATAGAAATCTTTATTTTATAAAATCAGTATTTAATGGAACCAGATTAGTGGAGGGGTTAAATGTGTCAAAAGTTGAAAATGGGAAATAAGAAAGACACAAGTCTTTCATTTTGAATAAATCTCCATCTCTCTACCTTCTCTCTAAAGTAGGGTTATCTCCCAAACCCAAATCAAGATCACCAAATTTTTGGAATTAGAAGCTGAAAAATCTGGATTTAAGGTACTAGAAAGGAACTAGAACATCTACAAGCATCGATTTAAGGTAAATATCACTTAACCTCATCAAATTTAAGGTTTTGTGTTCGGTTTTTGAGAGGACCAAATCACTGATTTTGGGTTCAAAAATGTTGATGCATGTTGTAAATAACTGTGGGTTTGTGAAAATCTAGTAATATAGAGGTTATATATAATGTTTCAAGTCTTAAATCAAAATTTAGATGTGATTTTGGGAGAGTTACAGTATGTTCTGTGTGTGTGTCGCATGGGGGCCGAAACAACAAAATGGGTACCGAAACCTTAATGGTTTCGGTATTGCCCTTACTGAAACTCACTTACTGAAACTATGTATATATATATCGAGACCAGTGCAAGTGTACCGAAACCCACATGGTTTCGGTAATGTACCGAAATACACACACATGTACCGAAACTTTGAGGGTACCGAAACTATGGTACTGAAACCCACATTATTGAAACCTTGTGTATATATACCGAATCATAAGGGTACCGAAACCTTAAAGGTTTCAGTATTACCCCTTACCGAAACCCCTAGTATACCGAAACCATATATATATATGTGCATGTGTGTACCGAGACAATTATGCAACACTGAAACCCATTACTGAAACCTTGATACTGAGACCCCATACATACCGAAACTCACATACACAGAGACAATATATATATATATATATATATATATATATATATATATATATATATATATATATATATATATATATATATATATATCATCTCGGTTGGGTATTATTGGTGAAAATAAAATAGAAACAGTTGGACATTGTTTAATTCAGTTATATAATGACGATTCCGGACATTTTGGCAATCCCAGAAATTTGAGATTAAAGAATAATTTTCGGATCACAATTCCGAAGGATTTACGCAATAAATTGAGAAACTTGTTGAGACTTATTATTAAATAAGTTATTGATGGTGCATAATGAAAGGATTAATTGGGAATAATAAAACTATAAAGTAAGAGAATTTAAACATGAGTTTCGGATGACGGTTCCGAATATTTTAACACTTAAATTGTGCAAATTTGATGCTTGTTTAATAAGAAACATATGTATGATATGTTTTATTCATGGAAATGTAACAGGTCCCTTGTGGTGTTGTTTAACTCACAGTGGGGTACATTATGAGTCCGTTTGAAATCCCGAAGAGAAATAAGATAACTTGAAGTTAATTAACGCACCCACTGTGAATACATATGATTTCGCATGTTTATATCTGTTTTATATTAGTTATTGCCTGCTGAGACATGTTGCTTCACTTTGTTTTGGAATTCTGCTAACTTGCGTAGATTAAGATGCACATTGTTGCTTGTTGCATGTCTGTTTCTTTGTTGTGCATCTTACAATGGACCGGCGGGTCGCATCTGTTATTCCAATGTTACTGCGCTATATGACCCGGAGCTGATCCCTCCGAGGTTCTGGTAGGCAGTAAGTCATCCCCGATGTTATGTATGTCTCAGATGGTTGGTTTATATGCCGAGCTTTGGGCTCGTAGGAGCGACGACTCATGTGTCGTACTTGGTGTACGTGGGGAGGGCACGGCGTGCGTCGTCGGTGTTACTCTTGGGGGCTTCATAATGATTTATAGAATGCGTAAATCTGTGTATTCACTAAGCTTTGCTTACCCCTTAGTTGTTTAATTTTACAGGAAAAGGGAAATCCGCTGCGGGACCTTCTAGCTAGGTCATCCAATTGAAGTATTTGAAGATATCTACTACTCATTTTGGTAACTGAATTATGGGATTATTGTTGTAATATATATTTGGGATGATGTAATGCTACTGAGTATGTAGACTTAGATTTGAAACCTTGTAGCACCGTAGGGTGTTTAAAACATTTGTATTATTTTATTTCTGTATTATTAATGCTTCCACACTTGTTTAAGCATTCAGATCATTATGTAATAATTTATGTGGTGTTTAATCCTAGGTGTATTGTAATGGTGGTTATTGTGGCAAGGATGTCACAGCGAATGGTATCAGAGCAGTAGTTTGAGATTTAAGTGTCCGTGAGGTCTTGGTCTCAAACATTAAGTGATGATATGTAGGGATGTTAAGTAATGATCTGAACTAAGATAGGATATGATCTAGTGCTTATAGGAAAGTGACTTTCATACGAGACAACATGCGTTGTAGTTAACCATGTGATGGGATCACTAAATGATTTACATGTTTAAATTTTCAGAATATATCTGGAGGAGGAATGACGCCACGAGAAACGAGGTAAATGATGCTATCAATGATGGCAGAACAAAACAAAATGATTCAAGATCAATTTCGGGCTCGAGATGAGGCCAAAGCTAAAAGAAAGGAAGACAAGAGAAAAGAAAAGAGGGAACATGAAAGAAATTATGTTGTGGATGACATAAACCTTAGAAATAAAGCGAAACGTAAAGACAAGGGCAAGGAAAAGATTGATTATGAAACCGGAATTGATGAGAATTACATGAAATATGTAATTAGATCATTCAAGGACTGGCAACCACCAACATTTTCTGGATCTTTGAGAATTGAGAAATCAGAAATATGGATTACAATTATGTAACAAATTTTTACGGAGATGAATTGTAAGGATGAGTACAAGGTATATTTGGCTAAGGATCAATTGATTGGACAAGCCAAGAAATGGTGGAATTGTTGGGAAAAAGAATTGGGAACAGAGTTGATTATTTCATTCAATTGGGAACAATTCAAGTTGTTGTTTAGTAGGCAATATGGTGAGCCTGATATTGTACCTCAAGTTGATCATGAAGAAAGAGCTATCGGAAGATTGCAAATTCTGGAGGAGATAAACTAAATGGACCGTATTTGATGTCAAGAACAAATAAACGTGATAGATGTAAAAGATGTCGACATTGTAACCAATTTGGACATAAGGGTGACAAATGTCCAAGGAAGACCGATGCTTGTTATAATTGTGGAAAAGTGGGCCATTTTAGCAGAACTTGCAGATTTCGACCAAAGAATTAGCATGTACTAACATTACATGATGAAACTATGAATGAAAAGTTCAACAAAGGAGATAAGATCTCTGAGACTATTGTTATAACTTTTGTACCTTAAATTACGGAATTAGAAGAGTACTTTAAAGATTTTATATGTAATAGTTCATCGATGTTTTATGATTCTAAAGTTAACATGAACTTGAGTAATGTGAAATGTTATTACTAATATAGGTATAATCATGTTTGTAAATGAGAATACTCGAGTATATAAATAGGCATTAGATGAATAGCCAAGATGGATTTTGAAGCTTTGAACTGGAAAAGATGCTATAGATATCTTGGAATTTATGAACGAGTTTAGAAGTTATAATAAAATTTACGTTTGACCATAATGGGTTAAAGAATTGGAAATTAATTGTATTAATACCATATATGACATGTTCGAGGAATTGATGATAATTAGTTATGGTTATCATAAAGCATGTAGCATTAGCTTTTATTAAGAGAAACTGTATGGTACATTGTGTTGATATTTTAACTTAAAAAGGTTGTGGTTAAGAACAACAGGATTCGAACTGTTCGTGAAAATTTTTATGTAGTTGGATTCAAAGAGACTGTTTCAATATTGGTATATATAAATATTATATGAGGAAAATAAATCTAGAAATTATGGGGAAAGCATACGAAGGTATGATAAGACATGGAAGATATATGTTAACTTTAAAAGAGAAATTGAAATATACAATGCGAGGTGTGAAGTAAGAAATGTATGTGAAGTATAATTAATCGAAAGGGGGATATAACACTTAATGAAATGGTGATTTAATCAACCATAAAAAGTTTAAAGAGACTTTGGACACTAACGAATTATGCTTATAAAGCAAAGAAAAGTCTAGTACTACGATTCAGAATCTAAGAAAGACCTGGAGGTGGTTATGAGTAGTGTTTGATTTTGGTGTCGACCGATTATTTGTATCTACTACTTTTGTTCAACAATGTTAATGATGTGGTCTAAGTTGTCCATTCTGATTGAGATTGAAACTACTAAGTGACACATTAGTTAAAGTAGATCATGTGTATCCTGATTGTACTCTAGTGATTGAAGAGGTAGTCTTCAATTTTGACTTGATTTCAATAGAGTTTGGTGATTTTGATATAATAGTTCGAATGAACTGGTTGATCGAGAATGAGATCCATGTAGTTACAATAAAGGAAATGATAAAGAACAATTGCATCGTAAGGATGAGAAGATCTATATATGTGGGGAAAGGAGAAGTGGGGATCAATGTCTATTGATGATTGCTAGGGCCCGAAAGCTGATTGCTTAGGGCTGTGAGTCTTGTTTGACATATGTTATTGATGTCAAGACTGAAGAGAAAACTGTGGTTGATGCGCCTGTTGTCCCAAAAATTCTCAGATGTGTTTCTGGAAGACGTGTCTGGTGTACCACCTGAATGACAAGTGGAATTCTGTATTGAATTGATCCCTGGAGCTTCTCCAATAGCTTGTTCTTCGTACCGTCTTGTACCTACCGAAATGTAAGATATGATGAAGCAACTTTAGGAGTTGTCGGATAAGGGCTTCGTTAGAATGAGTTCTTTGCCATGGGGAGCCTGATATTGTTTATGAAACAAAAGATATCATAACGAGAATGTGCATAGATTATCGTGATTTGAACAAATTGATTATAACGAATAAGTATCCGCTGTTGGGAATTGATGATTATTCGATCAGCTGCATGGGGTTGGTTATTCATCAAAGATTGATTTATGTTCGGAGCATCACTAGTTGAAAATCCGAAAGGAGGACATACTGAAAACGACTTTCAGGACTAGTTACGAGCACTACGAGTATTTGGTTATACCATTTGGGATAACCAACGCCCAGCTGTTTTATGGACATTATGAATAGGGATTTGTAGACCAATGTTGGAGGAATCGGTGATTGTAACTATCAATGATATGTTGGTGTAAGTCTAAAGTTTAATATGTCAAATTGTGAGTTTTGATTATAACAGATTAAATTTTGTAGTATCTGATTTCTGGAGACGAGATTTCGGAAGATTCCGCTAAAGTGGAGCGATTGAGAATTGAAAGACGTCTCTCAGTACTACAGAAATAAGAAGTTTTCTATGATTGGCAAACTGTAGACATGCTGATTAATTGGGTATGCTTTATACCAACTCAAGAAAGTTATTGCTGGAAAGACTTGCATAGATTTGCGTGAGTAAGGTTATTACTCTTTATGGTATTCTAGAATCGATTATGCCTGATTAAAAGAGGACATACTGAAAACGACTTTCAGGACTAGTTACGAGCACTACGAGTATTTGGTTATACCATTTGGGATAACCAACGCCCAGCTGTTTTATGGACATTATGAATATGGATTTGTAGACCAATGTTGGAGGAATCGGTGATTGTAACTATCAATGATATGTTGGTATAAGTCTAAAGTTTAATATGTCAAATTGTGAGTTTTGATTATAACAGATTAAATTTTGTAGTATCTGATTTCTGGAGACGAGATTTCGGAAGATTCCGCTAAAGTGGAGCGATTGAGAATTGAAAGACGTCTCCCAGTACTACAGAAATAAGAAGTTTTCTATGATTGGCAAACTGTAGACATGCTGATTAATTGGGTATGCTTTATACCAACTCAAGAAAGTTATTGCTGGAAAGACTTGCATAGATTTGCGTAAGTAAGGTTATTACTCTTTATGGTATTGTAGAATCGATTATGCCTGATTAGAAGAGTCGTTTCATGTTCAACTCTTGGTTTTCTTTACAAGTGGGATTAGGCACACATATGACTACGAGTACAGCTTACCGACAAATGATAGATGATCATAATGAATGGACTATTCGCATAATGGAATATATGATGAGATCATGTATCCCGGAGTTAAGTATCAACTGAAAAGATCAATTGCTTTGATGGAAATATAAAACCCCTACATGTTTGTCACACCCCGTTACCCCGGTTGGCAACGAAACGTGACGTCGTGGAAGCGTAACCATAATCATAATGAACGACCACTATATGGACGTTTTCAAAAATACATTGATTTTAACTTCAAATATAATTATTGTTTTACATAACCAAAATACAGCGTAAGTAGTTCTTAAAATACTAAAATTTAAAATACACAATTTAGTTTATTCGGAAAAATGCCAGTAAATCTCCGAGTTTGAAAATGATGCGACTCCAAAATGAATGGAAGCCTTGGAATACTTTCGATAAATGTGCATGTCTCAAACACCTGAAAATACATGCTAAAATACGTCAACAATTTGTTGGTGAGCTCATAGGTTTAAGCGAAAAGACCAGTTGTATGGACTGTTGGGTTTCCTATACCCTTGCTAGGTTAAATTAAAACTTTGCGGAAAATTAAATAACCTAACTATGCAAGAATATAAAACCTTAAGGATCTAACCAAACAAGCTAAACTACTAATTATTAAAAAAAAGAGATGAATAAGAAAAACTAACCTTGAGAAAATTCGCAATTTTCTCCACGAAGAACGATTTCACGGACAACCTCTGAATCGAGCAACAAGCGTCTAAAGCAAGATTGCCTCTAGTTGTTCACACCCAATGAACAAAAGAAAAGATAATTATAACTTTCCTAAGCTCAGATCTCAGAGTCCCAAAAACTGGTATCCCTTGTGATCGTTAGAGAACTTAGATTGAATGAGCGAGGAATGAAGCAGGCAGGGGCTGCCTATTTATAGGTTTTAGAAACCTACAAATTTTTGATCCCAAATCCATGTGGGATGGATTGGTAGCCGGCCCCCCTATTAGGGTTAAGGGGGTGCCCTGTTGACTATCAACTAATTGCAGTTTAGCCCCTGTACTTCCTCAATTAATTCTATTAGCTTCCGGTTAATTTATTAACTATTAATAAATTAACAAACTAACCCATTAATCAAATATAATCAATTATTTAGTTTATAATTAATTTATTAAACATAATAAATTAACAAACTAATTAACATTATATATTTAAGTTAATCATCTTCTCTTTACAATTCATTGCATGCACCAAAAAAGGATCCAGCCTGATAACAATATGTTTACAAATAATTGTGACTTGGACACTAATTCCAACATGGACATTATCAGATGAGTTGAACTTATAAAATCATAAATTCCGTGTATGTATTACATAAACCATCATGCAACCGAAGCTTAATTAAATGAGTTTGCCCTGTGCAGTATTCCCATACGTAATACCGTGTGTTAAATATATTTGCACTCGCTGTTAGCCGACCCAACTAACCCGAATGGGGGACATGACTCCCGATAGATCTATCCACAATATATTCGCGCTTGCAACTAAATGCAATTAACGGTTCATGATTTGAGGGCTGATGGATCCAAACATGTAATACATATAAGAAATAAACAGTTTTGATGTCCATATGAAAACAGTGCATCTATTTCCACCCCAATAGATAGTGAAAATAGGGGCTATGAAGACTCACCGCATGTTGATGACAAAATGATCGTAAAAACGACAATTGTTGTTGATGAGTGATGACACCGGACGCGTTTAACCGAGTCCTAAATGATATAAGGGATTTAATAACTCCCATATATGATAATATGTATGTATAAATGTTGTTATGTTTTAAATCACTCAACATTATGTAAGGTCTACCTAACACAGATCTATCTAGACGCGGAACCGTCAACGAGTGCGGAATCCTCGTTAACGGGTAGACGGTAACAACTCTCACTAGGAACACGGAGACTATCAACGAGCTGTACGAACTACACAAGAACGCACCTACTAGAAGATTCTCTCCGAAACAACACCAACACTGATGATAAACTCGAAATCGCCTTTTGCTTAATCTCTCTCGAATTCTGCAAAAAGTCTCATAATTATTCGAGTCTACCCCTAATTATAGAGGCTAATTCGAGTCTGCCATGGGCCAAACTCGAATCAGGCCCAAGGCCCATTCGAGTTTGTCCCCTCTGACACTCTCGAATCTGCCTAAGTGAGTACATTCGAATCTGCCTAAGTGAGTACATTCGAATCTGCCTAAGTGACTCATTCGAATCTGACCTAGATTCGAATCCTAGTCCTTAGAGATTTCGAATTTACTTTTTCACAGAATTAACTTAGTATTGAAACTTATGTTTTTATCTTATGCTTGAATTTATCTTTGAACTTTATGTTTGAACTTCTTGTAATACGTTACATCAAGTTCAAACATACAATCAATAACTGTCAAACATATATATCCAACACTCGTTAAACTCAATACTTTGAATATTACTTAAACCAAAATGTTAGATCATTTAGACTGCTATCGTCACACAGGGTGTACCAACAGACTCCCCCTTGATGATAGCTTCTAACTATTTACATCTTGATTAAGTACTAAAGCTATATATACTACTACCTGCGTATATACTTGCATCTATACATACTCTGACAACTTTTTGGAACTTTCTAGCTTCAGATCTCCATCCTTCATGAAAGAAGATATGTTGGCCATGAAGCTTCTTCAGATCGTCCTTTGACAGATTCATCAGATGCAGTGGATCATAGACTCTCAAAATGACTTTGTCGTCTTGATCCTCCATGATAGCTTCAGCAGTTTCATTATCAAGGTACCACCACTTCATGTTGCTCAAAATATCTTGAGGCATCTTCTTCATTGGCACCCTTCTTAAGCATTTGACAGGTTTGTAGACTATTTTCGCCCATGGTCGTCCTGTATGAGGATCTATTCTTGAAGTATCCTCTACTCTTTTTCCAGACCTCGGTTGGAGTCTCTCAAACCTTCCGGATCTCCCTTCTCGTCTGATTATCTTAGCGATCACTTCAGCATAGGGATCATTTCCGATATTGATCAACTCTTTCCATGCTAGCTCTTTCACCTCTACCTTTGGCAATGTATTGAATACTTTAAGCTTGCGCCTAAGGTATTGGAGACCATCTCTTCTCTTTAGAATAAAAAGCTGCAGTTCCCTGTCGAAGAACCAGCTAATAATACCTCCAGAAAAGTTTTCTGCACCTGGAATCCTCATCGTCTTCTTTATTTTTGGCTCAGTCTTCTTCTCTTCCTTGCGGAACCAAAGATTTAGCAATTCAGCTCTGCTCGGCTCTCTTTCAGCCTCTTCCATTTCTGAGTCATCTACCGAAGCCACTTTGATGTCATCAATATCTATTACATGTTGATCAGAATGCTCATATAATTCTGTGACAGGCTGTGATTGAATAATTACTTCATTTACATTGCCGTCTTCATCTATCACAACCTCATCATCAGACTTCCAGTCAGTAATATCATCTGGAACGAACTCTCCTTCTTCCAGATCCTCTACATCTTCTTCAAAATCAAATTCCAAATCTAATGGCTCTTCATCAATATCCATCAATGCGTCAATTATCTCACGCACTTTACTTTCTGAGACCTTTGATGAACTAGCCTCACCTTCTTTAGTTCCTGATCGAGTCGGCTCCCCCTGAGTCTCAGCAGCCTGAGCAGTAGAAAAATCTACTGGCTCATTCTGTCTTTGTGTGCTGGGATCATTGCCATTGTCATCTTCATTATTATCATCATCATCCCTGCGCACTTCTACTTGATCACGGCAGGATGTCTCCCCCTGAGCCTTTATATTTTTCAGTAATTGCTCAATCAGGGAGCGCATCGATCTTATTTCAGCTGCTTGATCAGCGAAAAAAGTTTTCAGCTCCAAGTTCTCTTCCTGTACTTTGTCCACAATCTTTTTCAGGTCGGCATTCTCGGTATCTAGATTTGCATTGTGCTTCTGAATTTCACCGATTGCCGTTGTCAGGCCTAAGATTTGGATCTGTTGGAAGTCAACTCTATCTTTTAGTTGTAAAAACCTTTGATTTTCTGCGTAGTTGGATGAGGTGGATGGAATGGATTGTATTGGAGTCGGAATGATGGGTGATGGGATGTACGGTTCAGCATGTGGTGGTGATGGTGGTATGGTGGATTGAGTAGGTGGAGGTTGAACTGTTTCAGGCTGTGCAACTGAGGCGGAGGTAGCTCCTTGCATAAAACGATGACGCTTAGCCCTTTTCCTTGTCACTAATGGAGCAACTTCTTCTTCTTCGAAATCAGAGTCATCAGACTCCACTGTAGCTCTTTTCCTCCTTCTTTCTTCATCAGTGACAACCAATCTTGACCCATAAGTTCCTATCTGAACAGTTGGTTCTGCTGTAACAGACTCTGGAACTTCAACTTCTATCTCTTCCATATCTTCAGATTCAGTGGCTGAAGAGGACACGTCATTACCTGTTTGCTCAGGTTGATATTCATCAACTTCCCTAAGCACATCATCTTCTCCTTCCGGAGGCTCTAGCAATTCTTCAACTAACGCTGCTGATATTTCTTCATTTGCATTTGGACCAGCTTCCCAAATCTCATGCAGTGTTTGACATAACTGATCGGATGTCGGAATAGATACTGTTGGTGTACTTGATGGTCCATCCTCTTGTGGCTCTTGATGTTGACTGGTAGAAGGCCTACTTGCCTGAGTTTGACTCACTGTAGATCTTTGGCGTCTCCTCTGTTGCTGAGCACGCGGTTCTTGCTACCGCTGTTGTTGTGGCTGTCGAAGCTGAACTTCTACTTCACCTGCCCAATTGGCATTATCTGATGCCACAAAGTTCCTGTCTATAACTGCCCCAAACAAAGGTCCCTCGACCGGGACTGCTAGCCTTCCTCTGTGCGCAGAGCAGTCAGCAAAAATCCTTTTATCAATGACTGCTACACTTTGAATCTCATTTAGCTGCGGTAAGTTAGGCAAAAAGTGCCGGATGAGCATCATTATAAAACGAGGATATAGAAAAAATCTTTGCTGCTCCGGAGCCGTTATTTGATGAACGAACTCCGAGAAAAACATCTCTGAAAAGCTGAATTTCTGATTATAAACCAATGCAATTATCCCAGATTGGATCTTTGATACGATATAATCAAATCCCGCTTTCTTGGCCGCAAAGCACACCATGAATACGTGCGCCAAAAATCTCCATTGCCCTATGAGTCCACTCTTCATATAAGATGTCTTCGTAACATCTAAACTATATCCCATCCTCAGAAAAGCAGCCTGCCTAATACTTAAAGGAAAGTCAATAGGCCCATTTTCTTCCTCCTGAGTTTCCAGCTGCAGAACCTGACGCAGCATATCGGCAGAAAATACCAGCGGCTGGCCTGCTATCCTTGTTCTCAGAACTGTTGGGGTGACTGAACAATCAACTTGCAAATGGTCATAAAACTGCAGCACATATGGAATAACGATCTGAATGTTATGGGATAATGCGAACGAAATCCTAGACTCCACTAGGAAATCCACCATTCGACGAAAACCCTGCGCTTCAGGGATATTATGGTCGGGGGGAATGACCATATTATGCTTAGGCACGAACACTCTATCTACCATGTCTGCACAATTGATAAAATATTAGAATTATTAAAAATGAATAAACTTGTTTAAATTCAAATTTGTTTTATTTTGAACTTGTGTAAGTACAAAATCCAACACATATGAATTACTACAAGTTTAATTAAATTTAAATTGAATAATTCAAATAAATTGACAAATTCGAAGAAACAGATTCGAAGAAACTCTATTTCGAGTTCGATGACATATTCGAATGTAATGACCTTCTCGAATTTACTGACAAACTCGAGAGTGGTCTTGAACAGATTCGAAATTGTCGTCCCACATCATCACCAAACTCCATGATTTTAACCATTTTGGACTCAGAAAATCACATTCATTAGTCCTACTAGGTACTAATCAAAGATATTTGCTTTTAATTTGACTCTTTACCGGTCCAAACTTTGTAATTTTGAAAAACAAGATTTCGACCTATAAACCTTCAAAAATCGGTGATTTTGGCTTAAATGGTGTATAAGACTACTTAAATCTTGTACAAACCAGTTGTTTATACCTAGATCTTGGAGTAGAATCGAACACACAAGCAAGAAACTCGACAAATAGTTGTTTTTAGTGAAATCGTCAAACTCGAGTAGATAGATTCGAAATCGCTGGATAGATTCGAGAGTATAGATTCGAAAACAGATGACTTAATGACATTACTGTTAACTTATTTATACCACCTACCTTCGAGTCTATGGCCACTTTCGAATCTACTGACAGATTCGAGGTTACCCAAATTCGAGTTTAACCTAAACTCGAATTTCCACCTGAAACTTTGAAAATTTCGAAAATTTTGAAATAAATTCAACTTTTTCAACTTTTTCAATCTTATGGTGTAACGGAATAAACTATGCCAAATCTTTTACCCTAAGCACAAGATTTTCACGCAATATTTATTTTATTCAACTATGAATGCACCCTCAGTAATTTTTTGACCTTTTTCCTAAGTAAAAATAAAAATAAAAATAAAAATAAGAAAAAGTAAAAAATAAAATTTTAAAATTTTGACCAAAAATTTAACTTAGACTTAAACTACACTTATTAAAATTTAAAACCTATGCTAAACACTTAACAAATTATTTTTGATGAGTATAGTCAAAGAAAGGTTCAATCAGATAGCGGTGTCAGATACGTACTTTCAGTACTTAAACTTTCACACTTAGGAATTTTTGATTCCTTTGATTGTTTGTCGTGAAATACCCATTTAGCCGATTGTTGGTATTTACCCCTTTAAACATGCTACATTTCGGAATATCCCTTGGCATTTTTATTTATCATGAAATTATCTTACGTGACTCATACATAGACATACTTTTATGATCAAGGCATACAGACAATGATTCTAACTTGTTGGTATTTGCAAACTTTCTTTAAAAGACAAACATCGGACACAGGTCTGTATTTTCATACAACAAAGTGTCTTAGTTTGACTTAAGGTTTATTTTTAAAGCTAGCAAGACAGCGGTGACAGGTCTGTACCGACGTACAACAAAGCGACATATCTTGCTAACCCGAATCAAAACAGAGGCAACAGCTCTGTACTTACGTACAACAGAGTTACATGTTATTGACTCTCAATTTTCTATGATTTTTCTATTCTTTCCATTTTAAGATGTATTTGATGTTGCTATACATCCCCAGAAAGTTTGCATACCTCATTTAGACTCAAAGTTTGTATGTCTTGTACATAAAAATTAAGACTGATTGGTCATACATCTAAGTTAGTGACACGTTTGACTTTTTCTTGAATATTTTATTTGCCTTGGGACTCCCTATATGTATTATGCCTACCAACACATCAAACTAAAATAAAGTATAACACTTAGAATTTTAGGTGCATTATGTGTGAAAGCCTAATCACTTAGAGTTTGTAACGACTGTGCTAATTTTCGTCACTTTGAACCTATGCATCTAAGACTTAACTCTTTTTCTGATATTCTCTTTTTTTGAATTTTTATGGTTTTCTCTCTTTTTTCTTTTGTTTTTCATAAGAAATAGCAATAAAAGAAGATAACCTACTAACTTACTAAAAATAGAAACCATCCTAATTTAGCAGACTTACTATAAAAAGAAAGAAATACTACAGCTATAAAAGGAAATAAACTACTACTAAGGTCAAATTACTCTGGGTTGCGCATTCCATTTAGTTGAATTAAATATTCAAACCGTGACTTATCAAATGCTTTGGTAAATAAATCAGCAATATTATCGTCCGTTGCCACTTTTACCAATTTGATTAAGTTCTTTTCAGCACAATCACGAATAAAATGATGCCTTATGTCTATGTGCTTTGTTTTACTGTGTTTAACTGGATTATTTGTGATAGCGATGGTAGGTTGGTTTATATAAGGTCTACCTAACACAGATCTATCTAGACGCGGAACCGTCAACGAGTGCGGAATCCTCGTTAACGGGTAGACGGTAACAACTCTCACTAGGAACACGGAGACTATCAACGAGCTGTACGAACTACACAAGAACGCACCTACTAGAAGATTCTCTCCGAAACAACACCAACACTGATGATAAACTCGAAATCGCCTTTTGCTTAATCTCTCTCTAATTCTGCATAAAGTCTCATAATTATTCGAGTCTACCCCTAATTATAGAGGCTAATTCGAGTCTGCCATGGGCCAAACTCGAATCAGGCCCAAGGCCCATTCGAGTTTGTCCCCTCTGACACTCTCGAATATGCCTAAGTGAGTACATTCGAATCTGCCTAAGTGACTCATTCGAATCTGACCTATTTTCGAATCCTAGTCCTTAGAGATTTCGAATTTACTTTTTCACATAATTAACTTAGTATTGAAACTTATGTTTTTATCTTATGCTTGAATTTATCTTTGAACTTTATGTTTGAACTTCTTGTAATACGTTACATCAAGTTCAAACATACAATCAATAACTGTCAAACATATATATCCAACACTCGTTAAACTCAATACTTTGAATATTACTTAAACCAAAATGTTAGATCACTTAGACTGCTATCGTCACACAGGGTGTACCAACACATTACAAGTTTATAATTAAAACCCACTTAAAATGTCAAGTTTATATATATATAATTTTCCAGCTTTTTCGAAGGTTTTTTGGCCTACTTTGAGGCTGTTTTTGACCAAGCTCCAAAACGATTTAGGCTTTGGTTTTCTTGGACATTAAACTACTATATACAAAGAATTTTCAAAGTCAAGAACGGCCATTTTTCGAGGTGTTTAGGTTAGAGAAAAAGTTCGTTAAAAACCCTATGTTGGCCATTTTTGAGCTGTCAAACTTTCGGGTTCCCAAATAATATCTGGGGGTTCTAAACCCCATAATATATTATGAAAACTTCCAGATCTATAGTTAAGACATAGATCTAACTTTTGAGACAAGAATCAACTCATTTCGTTAAGTCATGAATTAGTTATGATTTTTCAAAGTCGATGTAAATTTTCTGCCGAAAATCCGTAGTTTATAAACTTGAAATAACTAGTGATTCTTGTTGTTTATCCAAAAACTACTTGTATAAAAGTTATAAAACACATGTATATAACTTGTT
The DNA here is from genome assembly GCA_020465985.1 of Centrapalus pauciflorus. Lineage (NCBI taxonomy): Eukaryota > Viridiplantae > Streptophyta > Magnoliopsida > Asterales > Asteraceae > Centrapalus > Centrapalus pauciflorus. The sequence continues at coordinate 40,122 of JAANYP010005402.1, read as the reverse complement.
TTCATAATATTTTAACTTATATGATGTGTTATATATTTATGAACACATTTGAAGAAAACAACTTAAAAACCAAACTAGAAATTTATAAACTTGAGTTTTTATGAAACTTGTTGTTGTTGGTGATTATATATATTATGCAAGACTTATATAAACATAAATGTATGATGAAATAAGTTAGTATTTACTTAGTTTGAAGTATTAGGAGTTTGATTTTTGAGAAGAAGTTGAAACTCTTGCATGATTTGGAACAAGAACACTTGAATGAAAGTGTTTGTAATGTGTGTGTGTGTGTGGATCCGGTTTTGGAGAGGAGAGAAAGAGATATTTTGGTGTGATTAAAATAAATGAAAGGCTTCTCTATTTATAGAAGAAATTTGGTCTTTCAAATGATGAAAAGCATGGGAGAAAGGTTGTGTGCACTTTTTAACAAAATGATGGTGTTTAAAGTAGAATGGTTTTTGAAATAAAATATTTGAAGTCAACCACTAAAAAGCACCCCTATAGGGCCGGATTTTTGAAGTATTTTTCATGTATTTCTATTTTTTTTTGTATAAAAGTATTTAGAAATGTATTCTTCTTTTCCCTTTTCTTGTAAATTCATAAATACTTTTGGATGCATTGTTTTAATGAATTGTTTTAGTCTTGCATAATTAATGTTAAGTAATTGTATTGGTGTATGATTAGTGTCACTAATCATAATTTAATTATGTATTTAGTTGAATTAATCCTTCATATCGTAAATCGATCGGATTAATTGATTTCCCGATTCATCGCACCGATGAATTTGATTCTAATATAGTTGAATTTCTTCATGAACCTTGTTAATCACTTTGATTAATTTCTAATGACCACTGATTAGGTTATAATTGGCTATTAAATACTGATTAGGTCGTAGTTACTAACCTGGTTTAATGCCGGATGTTACAGTCTCCCCCTGTTAAGGGAATTTCGTCCCGAAATTTTGTCTTGTTTCCTTAGAGGTCTTGTTACTTAGGATTAGGTGAGTGTATCTTTTGTTAAACTGGCCTTTGAATGCCTAAGTGAATTCTGGTCCATGTCTAAAATTCCATATGACCTTGAGGATGGGTATACAACTGTGCTTCAATCCTTTGACCTTACGGTCCATGATTTCAACCGGCTCTTTGATGAAGCAAAGTTTATCAGTTAGCTGGATCTCTTCCAAGGGGGTAACAAGTATGTCCTCTAACAAACACTTCTTCAGATTCGATACAGGGAAGGTATTGTGCATGCTGCTAAGCTCTGGTGGTAGCTCTAAACGATAAGCTACTAGTACAATTCCCTTTAAGACTTTGTACTGTCCAAAGTAACGAGGATTCAGTTTCCCAAAGCGTATCACGCCCTTTCATGGTGAGACTTTCATCAGTCCTCTTTCTCCTAATTGGAACTCAAGGGATTTTCTCCTTACATCTGTATAACTTTCCTGACGATCGCGGGCAACTTTTAGTCGATTCCGTATCTATACTATCTTTTTGGTGGTCTCAAGTATAATTTCTGGGCCAATGACTTGACTAGCCCTGACTTTGGCCCAACAAGGGGTGATCAACACTTTTGTCTGTACAGTGCCTCAAACGGAGCAACCTTAAGATGTGTGTGATAGCTGTTGTTGTACGATAGTTCTACTAAGGGCAAATGAGTATCCCAACACTCCCCAAAATCCATCACACAGGCTCTTAACGTATGTTCTAGGGTTTGGATCATTCTGTTATTCTAACCATCGGTCTGAGGGTGATAAGTGATACTCATGTCCAAGTTTGTATCCAAAGCTTGCTGTAATAATTGCCAAAAACTTAGATGTAGATCTGCTATCCATATCCGAAATGATTATAATAGGAACTCCGTGTCCGGAGACGACTTCCTTGAGGTACGTTTGGACTAACTTATTCATCCTGATGTTCTTCTTGATTGGTAGGAACGCGCAGATTTTGTTAGGTGGTCGACTATTACTCAAATGGTTTTCGATGTTGGTCTTAACTTTGGAGCATGCTAGGAATTTGTTGACATATGTGGCAATGTCATCCTTCATGATTGGCCACCCGTATAGCTCCTTAAGGTCATGATACATTTTATCGGATCCGGGATGAACGACATATCTTGATTTGTGTCCGTCATCCGCAACCAGTTTTCTTACTCTATCAAAAACAGGGTAACCAAACTCTATTCGTGAAGTATCGATTTCAATTAACTCTTATCCCAAACTATTTATCCATTCTGTGCAGGGCTTCATTTTTCATATTTTCCTCCTTAACAACTTCTACTTGTGCATCATGAACTAAGGAAAGAAGGTTTGGTTGAATGGTTATAACTAGGGTTTGTACTCTTAACGGCTTAGCTCGTTCCCTTCGGCTCTGAGCATCTGCAACCACATTAGCTTTCCCCGAGTTATAACGAATTTCACTATTGCAATTACTTATTAGCTCCATCCAATGGCACTACTTCATATCCGCCTCTTTTTGGTTCAAGATGTGTTGGAGGCTCTTATGGTCTGTAGTACACTTCTTACCGTATAACTAATGTCTTCAAGTCTTAAAGATAAAGAATACTGCTCCAAGATCTAGATCATGCGTTGTGTAAATCACCTTGTGAACCTTAAGTTTTCATAAAGTATAAGCTATGATCCTATCTTTCTATATCAACCCATTGTGTGAAGCGTCACAGTAATCTACAAATTTCTTGCTTGTCTTGGATAAAATAAGCGCGCTGCACAGATCGTGCTTTAATAACTGATATGATGTCTCCTGATCCTCGCCCCAATCATACTTAATATTTTTTCGAGTCAGTTTTGTTAGAGCTTCGGTGATCTTTGAAATTTTTTTGATAATTGCCTAAAATAAGTGGTAAGTCTTAAGGACTGTCGTATCTCTATGGGGTTCTAAGAGTTGACCAATTCCTGATAGACTCGATCTTTGCGGGGTCGACTTGGGTCCTTTTACTATTGATCACGCGACCGAGAAATCTTACCTATCTTAACGAAAAGTCAGACTTAGAAAGCTTGGCATATAGTTGTTTTTTCTTCAACAACTCTAGAATCAGTCTTAAATGTTTGCTCGTGCTCCTCCTTGTTTCGTGAGTAGATTAAAAAGTCATTCATGAATACAATCACGAATTTGTCTGGAAAAGGTTTGCACACCCGATTTATGAGGTCCATGAGTACCGTTGGGGCACTGGTTAATCCAAACGGCATTAATAGGAATTTATGATGACCGAAACGGAATCTGAGGGCTGTCTTTGGAATATCTTTCTTGCGAACTCTAACCTGATGATAACCAGACCTTAGGTCGATCTTCGAATAGAAGCTTAATTCTTGGAGTTTGGTCAAACAAGTCATTGATCCTTGTGAGCGAGTATCGGTTCTTTTAGCTTGTTTAGCCCTCGATAATTGACGCATATTCTGAAGGTTCCATTCTTCTTCTTTATGAACAAAACTGGAGCTCCTCCAAGGCGAGGAATTCAGTTTGATAAACCTTTTTATCTACGATCTCTACAGTTGGTTGGGCGATTCTTACACTATTGATGGGGTTAATCGGCATGGTGCTCGAGCCACTGGTACCGAACCTGATACAAGGCCGATTTTTGAATTTGACTTGCCTTGATGTTGGGAGTTCTGGTAAGTGTTCTGGAGAAACTTTGGGGTAACCATAAATAATAAGAATATATTCGAGCCGCTTTTCCTTTGGCTCCCTCTCTGTCAACACTTCAGGGCCCTAATGCTAGGGATGATGCTTACTTTGGTATTTCTTGTTTTGCCTTGGACAGTAAGGACCTTCTTATTGGCTAAAGGTATATGAACCGTCTTCTTGTTGCACACTATTTCCGAACGATTTTTCGATAGCCAATCCATGCCTATGACCACGTCAAAACTTCCCAGTTTGACGGGCATCAAGTCTGTTTCAAAGAGTCGGCCTACTAATTCTAAGGAGCATCCTCGACTTATATTATTTGTCTTAAGCGTCTTACTGTCATCAACCTCAATAGCATAAGTGGCACTTAATGGTGTAAGAATGGAATTTTCTGCTTACTGAACTTAGTGGATATAAAGCTCCTATCAGCACCAGTATCAAATAGTAGAAATGCATAAGTGGTATCTATTGGAATAAGAGGATAAGTCTATGGGTTTGAAATTTCTTAGGCAGATTGTCGTACTACATATCCTCATGCACATAGTTATAGATAAAACTTAGTTCTTCATTAAAATGCTTGATACCTAATCTTTGTACATGATATGGTCGGGATTTTTTTGTTAAATTTTCAAGCCTTACATACCTAAACATACATCCGATAGTAAAACCTAGAGAAATACTATAAAATGGTAGAAAGGTACTAAGTATGGGATGCCTCCGGGGTTTCCTCATACTCCAGAGCGTTAAGTTGTTGGGTTAGTTCTGCACTGCGGGCTTTAGGCGCTGTCACAATTCGTCGATTCCGTCTTGTTGAATCGCCTGGGTATTCTGGTTGGCCCAATGTTTATTGGTGGTTTGTATTGCCTCCTGCTTAATCCTGGCGAAGATCTCACCAAGCTCTTGGTGGATTTTGTCGAAATTGGGGGTCGTGTCTGGCGGCCCTTGCCACTAACAGAGGCATCATTTGTTACGTAGGTTTCTGGGTAAGTGTCGACACTTGAGAGGAAGGTGGTGTTCCGACTTCAAACTGGCTTTGAATCCCTTCCACGTTTCTCCACTCTTGGAGAGTGTGAGACATCCATCCCCACTGTCGTACGTTCGCCTATCGTTACAGCGGCGGGCTTGGCTGATGAGTAGGTACCGGGATAGACTCCCGTTGTGCCAGCCACACCCTTTTCCTAGGGGTGAACTTCCTTAATGGTCCATTGGGATGGCTTCTGAATAGGGTGTAGGGTGGCATATGTGGTGGTGATGGTGGAGCAATTTGTGTTGCAGGGCCACAATTGCCCTCCTTGTGCTTTGACGAGTCCATTACATCGTCATTGATTTAGTCTGGGTGGGTTCCCGATCCAAAGTATACCTCAGTGTCACCTTGGCTTCTATGTTCCATGGGTGAGAATTCATCCTCTGAGTCAAAGAGGATAATAACCATATTGTTCGACATGTTATTGTCATCAGGGTCCAAATATGTGTTCACAGTTCTAGAAGAAAGTTTAGTTTTTGTAGCAGTTATAGTCTAGGTACTAATGCAACCTGGTTCACTATAACTATGGCTCTGATACCAATCTGTCACACCCCGTTACCCCGGTTGGCAACGAAACGTGACGTTGCGGAAGCGTAACCATAATCATAACGAACGACCACTATATGGATGTTTTAAAAAATACATTGATTTAACTTCAAATATAATTATTGTTTTACATAACCAAAATACAACGTAAGTAGTTCTTAAAATACTAAAATTTAAATACGCAATTTAGTTTATTCGGAAAGATGCAAGTAAATCTCCGAGTTTGAAAATGATGCGACTCCAAAATGAAGGGAAGCCTTGGAATACTTTCGATAAATGTGCATGCCTCAAACACCTGAAAATACATGCTAAAATACGTCAACAATTTGTTGGTGAGCTCATAGGTTTACGCGAAAAGACCAGTTGTATGGACATTATCAGATGAGTTGAACTTATAAAATCATAAATTTCGTGTATGTATTACATAAACCATCATGCAACCGAAGCTTAATTAAATGAGTTTGGCCTGTGCAGTATTCCCATACGTAATACCGTGTGTTAAATATATTTGCACTCGCTGTTAGCCGACCCGAACTAACCCGAATGGGGGACATGACTCCCGATAGATCTATCCACAATATATTCGCGCTTGCAAATAAATGCAATTTAACGGTTCATGATTTGAGGGCTCATGGATCCAAACATGTAATACATATAAGAAATAAACAGTTTTGATGTCCATATGAAAACAGTTCATGTATTTCCACCCCAATAGATAGTGAAAATAGGGGCTATGAAGACTCACCGCATGTTGATGACAAAATGATCGTAAAAACGACAATTGTTGTTGATGAGTGATGACACCGGACGCGTTTAACCGAGTCCTAAATGATATAAGGGATTTAATAACCCCCATATATGATAATATGTATGTATAAATGTTGTTATGTTTTAAATCACCCAACATTACAAGTTTATAATTAAAACCCACTTAAAACGTCAAGTTTATATATATATAATTTTCCAGCTTTTTCGAAGGTTTTTCGGCCTACTTTGAGGCTGTTTTTGACCAAGCTCCAAAATGATTTAGGCTTTGGTTTTCTTGGACATTAAACTATTATATACAAAGAATTTTTAAAGTCAACAATGACCATTCTTCGAGGTGTTTAGGTTGGGGAAAAAGCTCGTTAAAAACCCTATGTTGGCCATTTTTGAGCTGTCAAACTTTCGGGCAACCCCATAATAAATTATGAAAACTTCCAGATTTATAGTTAAGACATAGATCTAACTTTTGAGACAAGAATCAACTCATTTCGTTAAGTCGTGAATTAGTTATGATTTTTCAAAGTCGATGTAAATCTTCTGCCGAAAATCCGTAGTTTATAATCTTGAAATAACTAGTAATTCTTGTTGTTTATCCAAAAACTACTTGTATAAAAGTTATAAAACACATTTATATAACTTGTTTTCATAATATTTTCACTTATATGATGTGTTTATATATTTATAAACACATTTGAAGAAAACAACTTAAAAACAAAACTAGAAATTTATAAACTTGAGTTTTTATGAAACTTGTTGTTGTTGGTGATTATATATATTATGCAAGACTTATATAAACATAAATGTATGATGAAATAAGTTAGTATTTACTTACTTTGAAGTGTTAGGAGTTTGATTTTTGAGAAGAAGTTGAAACTCTTGCAAGATTTGGACGAAGAACACTTGAATTTCACCAAGAACACTTGAATTTCACCAAGAACACTTGAATGAAAGTGTTTGTAACGTGTGTGTGTGGATCCGGTTTTGGAGAGGAGAGAAAGAGATATTTTGGTGTGATTAAAATGAATGAAAGGCTTCTCAATTTATAGAAGAAATTTGGTCTTTCAAATGATGAAAAGCATGGGAGACAATGGTTGTGTGCACTTTTAAACAAAATGATGGTGTTTAAAGTAGAATGGTTTTTGAAATAAAATATTTGAAGTCAACCACTAAAAAGCACCCCTATAGGGCCGGATTTTTGAAGTATTTTTCATGTATTTCTATTTTTTTGTTGTATAAAAGTATTTAGAAATGTATCCTTGTATTTCCCTTTTCTTGTAAATTCATAAATACTTTTGGATGCATTGTTTTAATGAATTGTTTTAGTCTTGCATAATTAATGTTAAGTAATTGTATTAGTGTATGATTAGTGTCACTAATCATAATTTAATTATGTACTTAGTTGAATTAATCCTTCATATCGTAAATCGATCGGATTAATTGATTTCCCGATTCATCGCACCGATGAATTTGATTCTAATTGAGTTGAATTTCTTCATGAGCCTTGTTAATCACTTTGATTAATTTCTAATGACCACTGATTAGGTTATAATTGGCTATTAAATACTGATTAGGTCGTAGTTGCTAACCTGGTTTAATGCCGGATGTTACAATGTTGAAAAGAAATTGAGGGAACTCTGGTGGATGAGCCTGTGTTATCACAGAAGTATTATTATGATAGGAGATATAAACCGAACAGTTTTGAGATAAACGATTGGATATATTGGAAAGTATCATCGATGAGGGGTGTTACTCGTTTTGTAAAAGAGGCAAGCTGACATTAAGGTGTGTTGGCTCATTTAGAATAACTGAAAAGTTGGGAATCAGTTGTGTCATTTGGAATTTCCTAAGGAAATATTGAAATAACATTTGATGATTCATGTGGGAAACTTTAAGAAATCTTTCACAACCGGAAATGAGAATTTGGGCTGATCACACTGAGCTGCAAATTGATGAAAGGCTCCGCTGTGTGGAAGAGCCGGAATGTGTGTTAGATACCAAAGTGAAGAAATTAAGGAGTAAGGAAATAGAGATGGTGCTGGTACGTTGAAAGCATCACAAAGGAGCCAATCATACATGGGAGACAAATGCTGAAATGAATAAGAAATATCCGCAATTGTTTGAAGCCAAATAACTTCGAGGACGAAGTTTGAGCGTGGTGGAGCCGATGCTGTAACATCCTAAAAATCTAATTGTTGTAATTTAGATTAATTTAGTTGGATTTTTGTAATTTAATAAATTTAAGTTGAGTTGAAATTTGGATTAATTATAAGTTGGTTACACTATTCGGAAATTGAGAATTTCAATATATTAAGTAAATATAATTATTAATAAATGTTAAGGATAACAAAATAAAGATAGAATTCTTTATTTTATAAAATCAGTATTTAATGGAACCAGATAAGTGGAGGGGATAAATGTGTCAAAAGTTGAAAATGGGAAATAAGAAAGACTCAAGTCTTTCATTTTGAATCAAACTCCATCTCTCTACCTTCTCTCTAAAGTACGGTTCTCTCCCAAACCCAAATCAAGATCACCAAATTTGTGGAATTAGAAGCTGAAAAATCTGGATTTAAGGAACTAGAAAGGAACTAGAACATCTACAAGCATCAATTTAAGGTAAATATCACTTAACCTCATCAAATTTAAGGTTTTGTGTTCGGTTTTTGAGGGGACCAAATCACTAATTTTGGGTTCAAAAATGTTGATGCATGTTGTAAATAACTGTGGGTTTGTGAAAATCTAGTAATATAGAGGTTATATATAAAGTTTCAAGTCTTAAATCAAAATTTAGATATGATTTTGGGAGAGTAACCGTATTTTCTGTGTGTGTGTCGCATGCGGGCCGAAACAACAAAATGGGTACTGAAACCTTAATGGTTTCGGTATTGCACTTACTGAAACCCACTTACTGAAACTATGTATATATATATATCGAGACCAGTGCAAGTGTACCGAAACTTTGAGGGTACCGAAACTATGGTACTGAAACCCACATTATTGAAACCTTCTGTGTATATAACGAATCATAAGGGTACCGAAACCTTAAAGGTTTCGGTATTACCCCTTACCGAAACCCCTAGTATACCGAAACCATATATATATATATATATATATATATATATATATATATATATATATATATATATATATATATATATATATATATATATATATGTGCATGTGTGTACCGAGACAATTATGCAACACTGAAACCCATTACTGAAACCTTGATACTGAGACCCCTTACATACCGGAACTCACATACACAGAGACAATATATATATATATATATATATATATATATATATATATATATATATATATATATATATATATATATATATATATATATAAAGGAATATATATATATACATATATTATATATATATCATCTCGGTTGGGTTTTATTGGTGAAAATAAAATAGAAACAATTGGACATTCTTTAATTCAGTTATATAATGATGATTTCCAGACATTTTGGCAATCCCAAAAATTTAAGATTAAAGAATAATTTTCGGATCACAATTCCGAAGGATTTACGCAATAAATTGAGAAACTTGTTGAGACTTATTATTTAATAAGTTATTGATGGTGCATAATGAAAGGATTGATTGGGAATAATAAAACCATCAAGTAAGAGAATTTAAACATGAGTTTCGGATGACGGTTCCGAATATTTTAACACTTAAATTGTGCAAATTTGATGCTTGTTTAATAATAAACATATGTATGATATGTTTTATCATGGAAATGTAACAGGTCCCTTGTGGTGTTGTTTAACCCACAGTGGGGTACTTTGTGAGTCCGTTTGAAATCCTGAAGAGAAATAAGATAACTTGAAGTTAATTAACGCACCCACTGTGAGTACAAATGATTTCACATGTTTATATCCGCTTTATGTTAGCTATTGCCTGCTGAGACCTGTTGCTTCACTTTCTTTTGGAATTCTGCTAACTTGCGTAGATTAAGATGCACATTGTTGCTTGTTGCATGTCCATTTCTTTGTTGTGCATCTTACGATGGACCGGCGGGTCGCATCTTTTATTCCGATGTTACTGCGCTATATGACCCGGAGCTGATCCCTCCGAGGTTCTGGTAGGCAGTATGTCATCCCCGATGTTATGTCTGTCTCAGATGGTTGGTTTATATGCCGAGCTTTGGGCTCGTAGGAGCGACGGCTCATGTTTCGTACTTTGTGTACGTGGGGAGTGCACGACGTGCGTCGTCGTTGTTACTCTTGGTGGCTTCATAAAGATTTATAGAATGCTTAAATCTGTGTATCCACTAAGCTTTGCTTACCCCTTAGTTGTTTAACTTTTACAGGAAAAGGGAAATCCGCAGCGGGACCTTCTAGCTAGGCCATCCAATTGAAGTATTTGAAAGTATCTACTACTCATTTTGGTAACTGAATTATGGGATTATTGTTGTAATATATATTTGGAATGATGTAATGCTACTGAGTATGTGGACTTAGATATGTACTATTAATGCTTCCGCACTTGTTTAAGCATTCAGATCATTATGTAATAATTTATGTGGTGTTTTATCCTGAGTGTATTGTAATGGTGGTTATTGTGGCAAGGATGTCACACAGAACTATAATCATTCACTTTCTTAAAATCTTGGAATCTCAAATTATTCCAATCATTTCTGGCATTTGGAAACAAAATCTCCCTTTGATGATCATATCTTTCCTTTAAATCTTTCCATAGAATACTTGGATATTTTGTATTTATATACTCAGATTTCAAATTTTCATCAATATGTTTACGAAGAAATACATTTTGTAGGTCCCAAAAGGTTTTCCTAATGTATTGTTCTAGGCTGTAGAGGGGGGGGGGGGGGGTGAATACAGCAATTTAAAACTCAACACTCTTTTCTCAATGTTTGTGTATATTATCAACAAGTGTTAATTACAAACAAGCTTGACTGCGGAAAGGTTTAAGCTGAGATGACAGATACAATACAACAGTTGTTTAACTAATCTAAGACTCACTCAGACTAGATACAATGACTACACTCACTTAGATGCACTCACTGATTTTACAAGACACAGATGGGTAGCTTGAGTATGAACAACTTAGACACACGTACTGTTATATTCAAGCAGACTTGCATGCATGAAAAACACACTTTAATGCACGATCTGATTTCACACTCTTGCATGTCTCACAATCCTTAGAAGCTTCCTTTTATACTCTCACTGAGAATCTCAGTGAAGCTAATTCATTGGACAAATGAGATAGTGGGATGTCTTTCCAAAAAGACAAGACACCTTTTCTGCACATTCTGATAAAGCAGAATTGTTTTCATATGGCATAATGTTTGTCTTTTTCTTTTTGTCACTGTTGCATAAGGCTTTAACCAAAAGAGGAATGTCAACTTTGCATCTTTCTTCTTTTGCTAAGGCCATTTTGATATAAGAAAAGGTCTGTCACCCTTTTCAGATATCCGTTTGTCTTCATGCAACAGAACATCATAGGCAGACTGTGCAGTTTCTGTTTTCCACTTTGTCTTCGACTTGTAAACTGATCTTGTAGTAAAAAACAATACATGAGGACTTGGAAACATATTCCATAAAGTGTTTAGCCTGTTCACAAAGAACAGAACACTTAGAATCTGTCCAAGCTGCTTAACAGAATAGAGCAGCGTAGACAGTTTATGTCCAGCCTGTTCAGTAGACAGAACAGCTTGGACAATCTGCCTGTGTTGCAACGAATGCAACAGGGTAAACAAATTTGAATGATATTGCAAATCACTTTTTAGGTTTCAATAAGGCATAACAGGCCCTAAATTATATCTTCAAGTGCATCAAACAGGTTTGATTAAAAATCTCCCCCTAAGATGTAGAACAGGTTTGACTGAGGCCTTTTTGTGCCTAACAATCTCCCCCTATTTGCAATAATCCGTCTGAGCTGATTTAATCAATAATCACTATACATTTTACAATACATCTTGCTGAAATATAATTACAACATTAAAGTAAAGTAAAAGATCAGTTTATATATACTGATTTTTGATTACATAAACAACATATGTTTTTACAAAAGTACAACTAATGTACTAGTGTATATTACAACTGATGTAAAAAAAATAAAGGTTACAACTGATGCAACTAAGTACAACTATTGTACAAGAGAGTTCAACAATTTGGACTCTTGATGTTGGGAGCAGATAATGGCAAGCCTGTCCAACAGATGGACAACTTCCATTCTTCACCTACTCAAAAAGTAGGTGGACTTCATGACAGTGGTGGTGGCAAACCTTCTTCAAACATTCTTTCCAGCTCATCCCTGGTTTCCTCCAAGTCTTGTATTTCAACTCTGAGGAACATAAAATTTGGATGTTGAAGCTCCCCTCTTTCATAGAAGCCTCTGAGCTGATCCCAGATGGCTGCTCTCCACTTACTGGATTGCCTGAAGGAGTTTGCAAGTCTGAATGCTACAAGCTGCTTGAGACCGACTTTGTGTAGATCTGATGCTCTCTGAAAGCACTTCATTTGTGTCAGGGGATCTACAAAAAATGCCCCCAACTCAGGTTCCTCAATCAGCTTGCCTTCTTCAAATTCTACTCCTTTGGGCAGGCTGTAGTCAACTCCTTTGATCTCTACTGAATAGTCACCTTGTTCAATTAAGATCAGGAGTTCCTCCAACTCTAAATCCTTTCTATTCCTCTTGGCCTCTATTTTAGGGTAAGTCACAGAGACACCCTGAGATTGTTCTTCTGAGATCAGGCCAAGGTCTTTCACTCTCTCCATCAGCTTGTTGACATATGCCCTGATAATCTTAGCCGTTTTAGACTTAAACTGGGTCAGGGCAACTGCCAACTCAACCCATTCCCTGTACCCCATTTGTGCAACATCAGTGTAATCATAAGTTTCCAGAATGGGCCTGTTGCACCCATTCTGGTTATTTGCAATTTCCACTGTTTGCCTTTTCTTGATATGGGGACAACTTTGACAATAGATTCCTTGGCAAGTCTTCTATCAGCAACATCAAAGAACTTCTTCCTTGCCAAGTTGTCAAAGTGGAACTGGGCTCTTGCAGAGGATGCTTGTTTTGACGTGGTCACAGAGACCGGAGCATCCTTTTCCTTACCACCTTCCTTTTCACCCGCTGACTCTCTAGCAGCTTCGAGCAGTTTTCTTTGCACATCCAAAGAAGGCATTTTGATTTTGCTGGCCTCTTTGAATGCAAGAGATATGGCAGCTTAGGCTGAGGCTTCTTCTTTTCTTAGTGTTTCCAGGGCTTTGAGTTGTTCATCTCTGAGCTCATAGTATTTCTCCATGGAGACACCCATTTCTTTAGCCCTTGCCTTGTCAAACTTTAGCTGCGCTGTTTTTTGATGGTCAGGGTCAAAAACTGCTTTCTTCTTTCCTTTGGCTATTGAAGTTTGAACAGCCTCAGGAGTCTCTTCCTCTTCTTCTTCTTCTTCTTCTTCCAAGATCAGATGCCTCCTTCTGCTTGGCCTGTCCTCAGGAATGGATTCCTCCCCCTTAGATTGTGCAGGGTTTGGAGATCCAGCCTGAGTAGGCTGAGCAGCTTCAGTGTGATAGGAGACATCTACTGCTGGATCTGTTCCTGATGCACCTGCTGGTTGACCAACAGATGCTGATTTCTCCTTATGAGGAGAAGAAGTTTTCTCCCCCTTAGACATAGTCTTTGAGGCAGACAACTTCTCCCCCTTTGAAGGAGATGGACCAGCACCTTCAACACCTGGTCTGCCTGGAGAAACGAATTCAACAGGCTTGGCAGCAGTTTGGGGCCAACCAGCTATGCACTAAGAAAGCCAGATGGTCCTTCACCTCTGCAAGTTGGGAAAGACAGGTTTGAAGAAAGGAGGATTGGGAATCAGCAATAGAGGACAGCTTGACAAGATTTTCTCTATCAGAAGCTGTGAATATCAAACTTTGAAGCTGTGCAAGATGTAACTCAAGAGAGTCCTGCACATCATCAAGATTTGCTGACACTGAATTTGACAGAAAGACAATTAAAGAGTTTAAGCTGGCCAAAGTATCTGGAAGGGTGGTAGTGCAAGAAGTGAGGAGAGTTGACAGCTGGTGGGATATGGGTGTCATGGAGGACACAGAGTCCTGTTGGAGTGAAAGAATTGAGGAGAGGGAAGTGGAGATATTTTGCAGCTGTGCAGTAAGTGCAAGGAGCTGTGAGGAGTGGTCAGCTTGGGGAGTGGATGGAAAGGAATTCTTGAACAGATCAAAGAACCTTTGAAGCTGGGCAGACACAGAGTCTGAGATTATTGATGGAAGAGCAGTCATGGAATTTTCCAGAGATCCAACTTTGTTGGTCAGCAAGGAAAGCTGATCCTTCAAAGGAAGATCTTTGGGGGAAGGAGGAGTATGGGTAGACTGTTTGGATTGAGTAGATGGGGATGAATGAGATGATGATGTTGAGGCAGGTGTTTGGGGATGTGATGGAGACGGAAGGGTGACTCTGGACAGAAGCTCCATAGCCTGGGCAAAAGTAATGTGGCCCAGCTTGGAGGGGTCGATAGGTCCTTCAGTAGTGGCTGTAGCTGCTTCATCAGGAGAAGGGGTAGAGGTTGGTAGCCTTTCAGATGCTGCTTGTGTTGCAGCACCTTCATTAAGGCCAGGGGTTGTTCCCTTTGCAGCACCTTGGTTTAAAGGTACCTCATCATTGGGATATGGAATATGCATTTCAACATCAGCAGTGGTGAAACCTGCTGATGGAGTTTGCGTATAAGGAGCAGCCTCACCAGAGGCATGGTATGTTCCCCGAGGTTCATCAGCTTGGGTTGTGGTCCTTCAGCAACTGTTTGGTCATTGGTATGATTTTAGAGATGAGGTGGATGATGGATGTTGTGGAGAGGAGATGAGAGGTTCTGTTTGGATTGGTTTTGAGACTGGGTTAGAAACAGTTAGGTTGGCCTGTTGCATAGTCTCAGGTGCCACAGAGGCACCAGCCACATAGGCTTCTGGTTCAAAAAATGAACCAGGGTGAGAAGTCTGCTCCCCCTCAGCCAAAGAGGCTGATGGGGCAGACTTTGACTTGGCTGTTTTAGCCTTCTTGCGGACAGGCTCAGCTTCAGTCGTTTCCAGGGTCCTTTTAACAAATTTGACCCTAGATTTGAATTTTCCCTTGGGAGCAGTCTCTGGGGCCACCCTCACAGCAGAGGGTCCTTCCACCAATCCTAGCAACCTCCTCATTGGTGTGGACAGAGGAGGTTCATTTGGGAGAACAGGAGTATAGAAAACTCTATTCCCTATCACAGGGAATGCATCAGTACGAAGTAGAGGCTGAGAGTTATAGAGTTGTTCACTATAGATTTGCTTGAAAATAAGACTTAAAAACCTGGGATATCGAACAGCAGCTGGACGTGTTTCCTGCTGCACCAGGTTTCTCAGGTTCATGAAAATCCATCTTGCCATGTTGATTGTAGTCCCATCCACAAGCTGTAGGATTATTGGAATCTCATCACGGCTGAGTTGGTCAAATGAACCAACTTCACTGCTGAAGCACATGACCACTGAGGCAAACAGGAAACTGTAGGTTGGAGACAAATCATTCCTAAACAGAGTAGCTCCAACTTTGGGTTCTGCTACACCACAGAAGTGTAGCAGATTTCTCATCTGTTCATCTTCAAGTTGTGGCTGATCATAGGTTTCAGCCACAGGGAGACGAAGATCTTCCATGATCAGACGAGTAGTGATCTCAATGGTCTGAGTTCCATTGAGTATGGTTCCCCGGTTGATTTGAAATGTTCGTTAACGGAAAACGGAATGGTTGTCCATGTCAGAATGGTTGTCAGACCACTTGAGCCCTTTTTAATCACTAACACACGTAAACACACATTATCCGCAGTAATTAAGTTAAATAAAAACAAAATTAACTAACTTAATTGTGAAGAAAGGTAATTAAAACTGATGTTCTAAGATGTTGGTCAAACCTGTGATAAGAAGGGTCATCACAGACTGTTCACTCTTCAAGCTGTGCATTCAACCTGTTCAGCTATGAAAGAACAGGTTGTGTTCAATAGCTGACCAGGTTACAAGACAATGTCTTGTATTCAGATTGAAAGAGTGAGCAGGTTGAAGATTTGAGCAACAGACTAGATTTGAGATGAAAACTGATATTGTCAAACCTGTTATACGCTCAAGCTGTTCAAGTTTTCAGAATCTGGCTAAGTGTAGAACATGCATAGCCTGTTCTGCCTAAGCTGTTCTGAGAAACTTGAGCAGTGTGAGACATATACATTCTTAGAACATTTAGGACACTTAGTCACTTTTATTTAACATGCCCAGCTTGCTGACAAGATAATTAAACCTGTTTTCATCAAGAGGCTTGGTGAAAATGTCTGCAGGCTGTTCATCTGTGGAAATGAAACTTACCTCCACATTACCTTTCTGGATGTGATCCCTTATGAAGTGATGTCTGACCTCTATATGCTTTGTTCTGGAATGAAATACTAGATTGTTGGAGATAGCTATGACACTTGTATTATCACACAGAATAAGAGTCTTCCTATATACAAGTCCACAGTCTTCAAGCTGATGCTTCGTCCACAGAATCTGTCCACAGTAGCATCCAGCAGCAATATACTCAGCTTCAGCAGTAGAAGTAGAGACTGAGTTCTGCTTCTTGCTATACCAACTTATCAACTTACCACCAAGGAGTTGACATCCACCTGTTGTGCTTTTTCTGTCTAGCCTACAGCCTGTAAAATCAGAATCTGAATATCCTGTTAGTTCAAGGCTTGAGTCTTTGGGATACCAAAGACCCAAACCTGGTGTACCCTTAAGGTATCTGAAGATTCTTTTTACAGCAGCTAGATGTGATTCTTTAGGATCAGCTTGAAACCTAGCACATAAACAGGTAGCAAACATAATATCAGGTCTACTAGCAGTTAAATACAACAAGCTCCCAATCATGCCTCTGTAAGCTGTTACTGAAACAGCTTTGCCACTGGCATCTGCATCCAACTTTACATTGGTTGCCATTGGGGTTTTGATAGGAGAACTTTTATCAAATTTAAACTTTTTCAATAGATCTAAAGTATACTTTCTTTGACTTATGAAAATTCCATTTAAGGTTTGTTTAACCTGTAATCCTAAGAAGAAAGTAAGTTCTCCCATCATACTCATTTCATATTTTGATTTCATGAGTAATGAAAAATTCTTGCATAATTGCTCATTAGTAGAACCAAATATTATGTCATCGACATATATTTGAACAAGCATAATATCAGACTTCACCTTCTTTATGAAGAGTGTGGTATCCACTTTACCTCTGGAATAACCATTGGTCATAAGGAAATCAGTAAGAGTGTCATACCAGGTTCTAGGGGCTTGTTTTAGACCATAGAGAGCTTTGTCCAACTTATAGACAAAACCTGGATGATGTTCATGTTCAAAACCTGGGGGCTGCTTGACATAGACTTCTTCTTGCAGCTTATCATTCAAAAATGCACTCTTCACATCCATTTGAAATACCTTCATGCTCTTATGAGCAGCGTAGGCTAGAAACAAACGAATTGCCTCTAGCCTGGCCACAGGAGCAAATGTTTCATCATAGTTGATGCCTTGCTCCTGTCTGTACCCTTGAGCAACTAGTCTTGCCTTATTTATAATGATATAGCCTTGCTCATCCATCTTGTTCCTGAAAACCCATTTTGTGCCAATTATTGTTTTTCCTTTAAGAGCAGGGACCAACTTCCATACTTTGTTTCTCTCAAACTGATTGAGTTCTTCTTGCATGGCTGTGATCCAATTGGCATCTTTAAGTGCTTCATCCACTTTCTTAGGCTCCATTAGGGACACAAAGCTAGAAAACATACAAAAGTTTCCTAAGCTGTCCCATCTTGTTTGCATCCCTTTGTTGATGTCACCAATTTTCGATCATTTGGGTGACACCTGATCCACTTAAGATCTTGCTTCAATGGGGATTCTCCTGAGTTGTTTTCATCTTCAACAGGTCCTGTTGAGCAGCTCTCAAGATTTTCAGACACACTGACGTCTTGAGCCTGTTCACTTGTTGAGCATGACTCTCCATTGTTGAACATATCAACAGAGGATCCAGGAAAATCAGCATTGATTGGTTCAGGACATGAAGTTGTAATTATGTCAGTACACTTATTGTAACATCCTCGGATTTAAATTATTGTATTTGAAGTTTATTAAGTTTAAATTTGTAATTTAAGTTGAATTATGAAAGTTGGTACGAAATTTGGATTGATTATAAAGTTGGTTGCTTTAATTAGAAATTGAAAAAAAAAATTTTAAGTTATTTAAGTGAATAAATTATTAATAATTGTTAAGGAAAATAAAATAAAGATGGAATTCTTTATTTTATAAAAAAATCAGTATTTTATGGAACCGGATAAGTGAAGGGGTTAATGAGCCAAAAGATTAAAGTGGTGAATAAAAGGAATGGAAGACAAATTTTGTCTTTCATTTTCACCAAGCACTTTCTCTCTCTAAAACCTCTCTCTCGGCTCTCTCTCTCTCTCTCTCTCTCTCTCTACAATCGAAGAACATCAAAACTTGGAATTGGAAGCTGAAAATCTGAAACAAGATTGCTAGAGAGGAATTATAACATCTGCAATCATCGAATTAAGGTAAATATCTCTTTAAAATTCGATTTTTGGGAACATTTGGTTCGGTTTTTATATGAACCGAAAATTAGATTTGGAGATTCAAACATGGATGCATGTATGATGTTATTGTGGATTAGTTTAAATCTAGTATATAAGATGCTATGTACAAAATTTCAGCTTCTGATTCGCACTATAAGTATGATTTTCGAAGATTTGTGTGTGTTTTAGTATGTGTGTTCGAAAATGATGAAAAATGGTTAAAAAGGGTGTGATTTGGTGCATGAAAGAGGTTAATATTAGTGTTAAAATGCTTGAAATTAAGTGTATTTAAGTTGGTATCATTTATTTCATGTATTGAAAAAGTACCAAAAATGACTTGGATTAAATCTGGAAAATAATATTCAAAACTGCACATGTTCGAATGGGGTTGGGGTCCGAATTCGGATCCGAGATGAACTCGGATCTGGTCCGAATTCGGATGGGCCCAGATTTCAGATTAGCAAAATAATTTCCAAGTATTGAAATTTCGGTTGAGGTCCTAATTCGGTTGGGGACCGAATCAGGATATGGGCCCGAATTTAGCATGAGGTCCGAAATTGCAATGGTCCGAAATTAATGGAGTCCGAATTGGGACTTATATATATATATGTGGACCGAATTGGGATTTATGTGGGATCCGAACTGGGGTCCGAATTCGGACATAGATCCGAAATGGGGACCAAATTTTTGCAAGAATTATAAAATTAAGTTTTGAGAAATTAAATAAGTTATTGACAAAATGTGTTGTTACAACTGATTTAACAGGTCCCTTGTGGTGTTGTTTAACCCACAGTGGGGTACTTTGTGGATCCCGTTGAAATTCCGTGGAGAAATTATATTGCTTAAAGTATAATAACGCACCCACTGTGAGTACCTTTGATTTTAACATTGCTGCATCTGCATTATGTTTGCATTGCCTGCTGAGGCATGTTGTTTCATATTCGTTTGGCACTCTACTAACATGCGTATATGTTGATGCACATTCATACTTGTTGCATGTCCGTTCATTTGTTGTGCATCCTTTCGATGGACCTGCGTGGTTGCATCTGTACTCTGATGTTACTGTGCTATATGACCAAGAGTTTGACACCTCTGTGGTCAGGATAGACAGTAGGTCATCCCCGATGTAATGTCTGCCTCAGATGGTTGGTTATTCTTATGCCGAGTGTCAGCTCGAAGGAGCTGCGGCTCGGGTTTGCGTACTTGGAGTACGTGTGGGGTATACGGTATGTGTTACCGCGGTTACCCTGGGTGGCATCATAATGATTTGTAGAATGTGTAAAATCATATGGTATTCACTAAGGTTTAGCTTACCCCTTCAGTTGTTATCTTTTTACAGGAAAAGGAAAATCCGCTGCGGGACCGTCTAGCTAGGACGTTTATTGAAGTATTTGAAGATTTCCACTGTTTTAACTTGGTATTTGTTTTATGGAATCAATGTTGTAATAAATTTGGGGATGATGTGATACTTTTGGATTTGTATACTTAGATGTGTAACTTATGTAGCACCGTAGGGTGTTTGTCAGATTTGTATTACTATATTTTGTATTTTATGCTTCCGCACTTAAACTAAGTTATCAGATCATTATGTAATCGTGTGATGATGTTTAATCCTGGGTGATATGTAAATGGTGGTTATTGTGGCAAGGGTGTCACACTTATTCACACAGGGTGTATCAACATAATCATTATCATGCCCATCATGATTAGCAGGTTCCACTCTGGATGTAGTGGAAGCTTTTGAGTCCTTCTCTTCACTGATGGAATGCATAAGATCATCAAAGCTGAATTCTCCTGAAATTGATTCAGGAACACCTTTGGTGGAGGCACTCCTGGACTCTTCAAAGGTGACAATGATAGATTCGTCTATCACCTTTCTCTTGTTGTTGTATACCCTGTAGGCTTTGGAGATAGCAGAATATCCAACAAACACACCTTCATCAACTTTAGGTTCAAACTTTGCCAGTTGGTCCCTTTGATTCAGAATGAAACAGGGATATCCGAACACATGGAAGTAGCTAATGTTTGGCCTCCTCCCTTTGAGCAACTCATAGGGAGTCTTGTTGAACCTTTTCACCACCAAGGATCTATTTTGGGTGAAGCAGGCAGTGTTGACAGCTTCAGCCCAGAATGATGAAGGTAAACCAGATGCACACAACATGGTTCTAGCAGCTTCAATGAGGGTTCTGTTTCTCCTTTCAGCAACTTCATTTTGTTGTGGAGTTCTTACTACTGAAAAGTTTTGTGAGATCCCTTTTTCTTCACAGAAGTCCTCAAGAGTACTGCATCTGAACTCAGTACCATGATCACTTTTAAGCTGCTTTACTTGAGCAGAGTTCAGTATCTCCATCTTCTTGATAAATCCAATGATTTCTCTTGCAGCCTCTCCTTTGCTCTTCAAAAAGATCACCCATGTAAACCTGGAGAACTCATCAACCATTACTAGAGTGTATCTTCTTCCTCCTAGACTTGGGACACTGACTGGTCCAAACAAGTCCATGTGGATTAAGAAGAGAGGAGTATCAATAGAGAAATTATGCTTAGATTTAAAAGATGATTTTCTCTGCTTGGCTTTCTCACAAGCTGTGCAGAGTTTATCCTTAACAAAGGTTATAGAAGGCAAACATGTTATCAACTCTTTCTTACAGAGTTTGTTGATATTCTTGATGTTCAGCTGTGACAGCCTTTTGTGCCATAACCAATTCAGGTCTGCATTGCTTCTTGAGATAAAGCAGGTTTCAGTTGTGGGATCAACAGATTTCATGTCCACAACATATACACCTTGCTTCCGTTGTGCACACAACACAACTTTGCCTTGGGGATCCAATATGTAACCCAGGTGCTCATCAAAGTTAACCTTGTAGGCAGCATCACACAGTTGACTTATGCTTACAAGATTATGTTTTAGCCCAGACACATAGGCTACCCTTTTGAATACAGTAGCACCAGCTTGAAGAGTTCCATATCCTTCTGTGGATCTCTGCACATTGTCACCAAATGTGACTTTTGACCCTTTTTCCGGCCTGAGATCACTCAGCAGGTCCTTGCAACCTGTCATATGTCCTGAGTAGCCACTGTCCAAGTACCAAACCTGGGATGGTTGTTTATCCTGCAGAGTGTCATGAGAAAATATCAGTTGTTTTTAGGGGAACTCATCATAGGGATGAGTTCTCCTACTTCATCAACATTTGTTGATGGATCAGTGATATTCACACTAATATTCCCTATTTGGATAGTATCAGCTTGGATACAATCCTCATTGACTATGTTACTTCCAACACTGCTTGTTTTAGCAATGATGGAACTAGTAGACTCAACAGGCCTCATGTCCTCAGTTTCAGGACAGTCTTTCGCCATGTGTGTCTTCTTTCCACATTTATAGCATTTTCTCTTTCTAGCCTTTTTGGAAGAAGAACTTCCAAAAACATATTCTGAATTGTTTTTGTTGATTCTGTCAGCAGGTTTAGCAAACTTATTACTATTTTTAGATGAATCAACAGTTTGGGTGGAAGGCACAATAGCAACAGCTTTGCCTGTTTCTTCTTTCCTATTTTTGGGAGGACAAATGTCAAATACAGGAAGCTTGATTGATTTTGACCTTACACAGGTTTGGGAAAGTTATTCCCAAGTTTCTCAGGTTGAGCAATGGCTTTGCCTTTGCCCTTACTGAGATGTGATTGATGTTGCCTATCAACATGATCACTGCTTTTTGGTTCTGAAAGACTTACCTTCATTTATAACCAATTTTCCACTATGATTTAAAAACTTATTTGAAATCACAGCAGATTTGCTTTCAACATGAGACTTACCCCTGTTGAATGCAGGCTGCTTATCTTTTGAAAACTTCTTTTCAAAATGTTTAGCATCAAAAGGATTAACAGGTCTCTTACCATCAGCTTTGGACCCTGTTTTGTCAACAGGTTTAGTGGCCACAACTGCATTTTGAGCATGTTTTCCTTTCTTCTGCTTGTATGAATCAGCAGAGCACTTAGCAGGCTGATTTAATGGAGAACATATTCCATCATCAGCTTTTGGAGCTTTTTCACACAAGCTGTCAGTATTTTGAGGCCTGACAAACCTGTTTGTTGAGACTAGCTTACCATTTACTTTCTGGATGAAAGTGCTAGGAAGCTCACCAAGAGTGGATAAGTCATCTTTCAGATTATTTATCTCAACAATAGAAGCTGCTTTGTCAAGATCCCCTCCAAGATAGGCTTGGATTTGTGCAGGGATATGTTGAGTAATGCAATGGCTGACTTTTTTGTGCAGATTGGCACCAAGAGTCAACTACCTTTTGAAGCTTTGCATGTTTTACATCTGTGTCTCTCTTTTCTTCCAGTAAAATGGAGTTGACGTGTTTTAATTCATCAAGCTCGGTTTCCAACTTATGGAAATTGTCCAGTTTACTGGATTTTATATCAAGATCATTTTTAAGCTTAGAGATTTCAGACAGTAAAACACTGTGTTTCTCAACAGCAACTTTTAGATCAACAAACATGTATTCAAACATTTTTACTTTTTCATCAGAACTGTAAGCCATAAAGTTTTGTACCTTGTACATCATTGTGGGGTTCAAGTTCTCTAAGCTGCTGAAGGCTTCAGCTTCAGCCAGATCCTGTTTGAAGTTGCTGGTTGATGGGACGTCAGTGTTGGGCATCAGATGTCTTCTTCATCTGAGGATGAATCAGACTCCTCCCATTCACATGTCTCAGCCATGAGCCCCTTTTGCTTGTTGGAAGCCAATGAGTTTTCCAACCTTTTCAGCTTAGCCATGGCCATAAGGTACTTAACCCTGTAGCCATCGTCTCTGTTTGTCTTGAATGGTTTGGATGACTGTCCAACAGCTTTTGACACACAGTCAGTAACTATATGGCCAGTCTTGCCACATTTGAAGCACTCAGCCTTAGATTTATCAAATGCCTTCTTTTTGACAGCATTTGTGTTTCCCTGCAACATTTTTCTACCAAACCTTTTCTTGTTGAACCTTTTGACAAGCATTGCAATCATTTGCTCATCATCAAGTTCAGCAAGATCTGGTCTTCCTCATCAGACATTTCTTCCCTTTCATCATCAGCCTGTTGATCAGGTTGTGTGAAAACATCACATACCTGACTAACATGTTGTCTCACGCTGGCCACTAAGGCAGCACCTCTCTTATACATTTCCAAGGCATTTCTTTTCTGTTGTCTTGACTGCTCATCATTCAGTAAGGATCCATATAAGTTTACAAGATCCATACCTTTGATGGTGCCTGAATTTCTCAAGATGGTAGAAAAGTAGTTCCACTCTTCAGGCAGGATGTCCAAGAACTTGTTCACCAGAGTTAGGCTGTCCTTTGTGATCCTAACAGGTTTGAGATCATTCATAAGAGCAGTAAACCTAGTGTAGGTTTCTGTGAGAGACTCCTTTGGTTTTGCAAAGAAGAGTTCATACTGTCTAACAAGATTATTGATCCTGTTATCCAGTGTGATTGTGTGACCATCATAGACGGTACACAAAGTATCCCACATCTCCTTTGCAGTCTTCATATTCTCAACGTGTTTGAACACATTATTAGGAAGAGAAATAACCAGGTTATTCCTGGCTTTAGCATCCAGAGGAACCAGTCTTTTGTCTTCATCAGACCATTGAGCTTTGGCCTTCTCAAAGGTTCTGATTTCAGGGGAAGCTCCTTCAACAGCAGGAGTGATAGTAGTAACAGAAGTTGGCACATAGGGACCTTCCATTACTATCTCTGGCAGTTGTACGTCCAGATTCCCTAAATAGAGCATCATTCTGCACTTCCAACCAGAGAATAACTGATAATTAAACTTGGGGGGTTTGGCCATTGACCCATTGTCATAGTAAGAGGAGGAACTTGCAGCACTGTTGTCCATGGGAAACTAGAGAGAATGAGAGATCTAGAGTTGACACACACTCTATTTGCTCTGATACCAGTTGTAGGTCCCAAAAGGTTTCCCTAGTGTATTGTTCTAAGCTGTAGGGGGGGGGGTGAATACAACAATTTAAAACTCAACACTCTTTTCTCAATGTTTGTGTATATTATCAAAAAGTGTTAATTACAAACAAGTTTGACTCGGAAAGGTTCAAGCTGAGATGACAGATACAACAGTTGTTTAACTAATCTAAGACTCACTCAGACTAGATACAATGACTACACTCACTTAGATGCACTCACAGATTTTACAAGACACAGATGGGCACCTTGAGTATGAACAGCTTAGACACACGTACTGTTATATTCAAGCAGACTTGCATGAATGAAAAACACACTTTAATGCACGATCTGATTTCACACTCTGGGATGTCTCACAATCCTTAGAAGCTTCCTTTTATACTCTCACTGAGAATCTCAGTGAAGCTTCTTCATTGGACAAATGAGATAGTGGTATGTCTTTCCAAAAAAACAAGACACCTTTTCTGCACATTCTGATAAAGCAGATTTGTCTTCATATGGCAGAATCTTTGTCTTTTTCTTTTTGTCACTATTGCATAAGGCTTTAACCAAAAGAGAAATGTCAACTTTGCATCTTTCTTCTTTTGCTAAGGGCATTTTGATATAAGAAAGGTCTGTCACCATTTTCAGATATCCGTTTGTCTTCATGTAACAGAACAGCGTAGGCAGGCTGTGCAGTTTTTGTTTTCCACTTTGTCTTCGACTTGTAAACTGATCTTGTAGTAAAAAACAATACATGAGGACTTGGAAACATATTCCATAATGTTTTTAGCCTGTTCACAAAGAACAGGTTCTGTTCACAAAGAACAGAACACTTAGAATCTGTCCAAACTGCTTAACAGAATAGAGTAGCGTAGACAGTTTATGTACACCCTGTTCAGCAGATAGAACAGCTTGGACAATCTGCCTTTGTTGCAATGAATGCAACAGGGTAAACAACTTTGGCTGATATTGCAAATCACTTTTTAGGTTTCAATAAGGCATAAACAGGCCTTAAATTATACATTCAAGTGCATCAAACATGTTTGATTAAAATTCTGCCCCTAAGATGTAGTACAGGTTTGACTGAGGCCTTTTTGTGCCTAACACATTTGCTTTTGCCTTTTCTTGAATTGAGCAATTGTTGTTTTAATTTAGTGTTTCTACAATACCCATTGATGTTAAAAGTATCTATACATCAATGCTCCATGGCATGTAGTTATTGCCATTTACGTCCAACGCAACAAATGATAACTTCTCAAGATTTGCCATATTGACTATCAAAATAAAAGTTAAACAACATAAAATTAGCATTAATTTATTTCAATAAGAACTACAACACATAATAGAGGGAGAATCGTAAACGAAAACAGAACCAGAAAAGGATACATATCATCAAATGGAAGTTGCAACAAAGAATAGAAGAGTATTGAAAGTATTACAATAAGAAAAATAAAAAACGAGAGAGGCATCTTCATTCTTCAACCAGTTAAAAGTTTTCTTTTCAGAAAAGAAGAATAATGATTTAGTGAAATATTGAGGTTTTATATTGGAGTATTTATAATGAAAAAATCGAGTCATCAAACGGTCGAATTTTTTTTTTGACCGTTGCAACAGTTATGTAACTGTTGTTAAATTTTAATAAAAAAGTGGTTAAAAGATAATTTTCATTTAATGTAGAATAATGATTAAAAAAATATAGAAACACTTGTTATAAACAAGAGAAAAAAGATTAATAGTTTGCATTATAAGAACAAAATTTTAATTGATGTAAATTAGTAATCATAATTAATGTTATCATAAATGAAGAAAATAAACGTTATTGTAAGTAAATGTTAGTACATAAATAAACGTTATTATGCTAGAATTATAACAATGTTGGAAGAGAAAGACTAACCAAGTAAACTAGAAAAAGTTTCATCTTCTCAATTTTATTCATATGGATGAACTTCATATATGTAACATCCGACATTAAACCAGGTTAGCAACAATGACCTAATCAGTATTTACTAGCCAATTATAACCTAATCAGTGGTAATTAGCAATTAATCAAAGTGATTAACAATCTTCGTAAGGAAATTCAACTCAATTAGAATCAATTTCATCGGTGCGATGAATCGGGAAATCAATTAATCCGATCGATTTACGATATGATGGATTAATTCAACTAAGTACATAATTAAATTATGATTAGTGACACTAATCATACACTAATACACTTACTTAACATTAATTATGCAAGACTAAAACAATTCATTAAAACAATGCATCCAAAAGTATTTATGAATTTACAAAAAAAAAGGAGAAATACAAGAATACATTCTAAATACATTTATACAAAAAAAAGTAAAATACACCGTAAATACACCCCTAGGGGCCGGCCACCTCTAGTACAATACTAGAGGTTGGCTTCATTATTTTATTACAAAAATCATTCTAGTTTAAACAACATCATTTTGTTTAAAAGTGCACACAACATCAAACCTCCATGCTTTTTATAATTGCAAGAGTTCCTCCTTTTCCTATAAATAGAGACCAAACCATTTCATTTCATTCACACCAAAATCTCTTCTTTTCTCTCTTCAAAACCGGCCACACAACACACAAATTTTCTTTCAAAGTGTTCTTCATTTGCAAAGTGTTCTTGGTGCAACCTTTGAAGATCCAACCTTCTACTCATTTGCATTCTTATATTTCATTAAAGTAAGTAAATACCAACTCATTACATCTTATATTAATGTTTATATAAGTCTTGCATAATATATAATCACCAACAACAACAAGTTTCATAAAAACTCAAGTTTATAAATCATTAGTTTTGTTTTTAAGTTGTTTTCTTCAAATGTGTTTATAAATATATAAACACATCATGTAAGTGTAAATATTATGAAAACAAGTTACATAAATGTGTTTTATAACTTTTCATACAAGTAGTTTTTGAATAAACAACAAGAATCACAAGTTGTTTCAAGTTTATAAAACTCCAGATTTTTGGCAGAAATGTTACGTCGACTTTGAAAAATCATAACTAATTCATAACTTAAAGAAATGAGTTGATTCTTATCTCAAAAGTTAGATCTATGTCTTAACTAAAAATCTGGAAGTTTTCATAATTTATCATAGAGTTTAGAACCCCCAGATATTGTTTTGGAACCCGAAAGTTTGACAGTTCAAAAATGGCCAACATAGGGTTTTTAACGAGCTTTTTCCCTAAACTAAACACCTCGAAAAACGGCTGTTTCTGACTTTAAAAATTCTTTGTATATATTAGTTTTATGTTTAAGAAAACCAAAGCCTAAATCGTTTTGAAACTTGGTCAAAAACAGCCTCAAAGTAGGCCGAAAAACCTACAAAAAGCTGGAAAATTATATATATATATATATATATATATATATATATATATATATATATATATATATATAAACTTGACGTTTTAAGTGGGTTTTATTTATAAACTTGTAATGTTGGATGATTTAAGACATAAAAACCTTTATATATACATATTATCATATATGGGAGATTATTAAGTCCCTTATATCATTTAGGGCTCGGTTAATCACATCCGGTTCATCACCCATCAATCATCGCAAACTTGCATTTTACGCGCATATTTTGCCATCACACTCTCGGTGAGTCTTCATAGCCCCTATTTTCACATTTTTATGTTTTGGGGTTGAAATACATGCTACGTTTTCATATGGACACATAAACTACTTCATTTCTATTATGTATTACACATGTGGTTCCATCAGCTCTCAAATCATGAACCGTTAGTTACATTTATTTGTAAGCGTGAATATATTGTGGATAGATCTATCGGGATTAATGTCCCCCACCTATGTTGGTCTCTCCAACTGCTAAGGGGTGCATATATATTTAAGTTTCGGTTGCATGATTGGTTTTTATGTAATACATAACATGGTTTATGATTTTATAAATTTAAACTAAACTGTTGATGTCGATACAAGGCATATTTACGTGTAAACCTATGAGCTCACCAACAATTTTGTTGACGTATTTTAGCATGTATTTTCAGGAAATTAAGGCAAGTGCAATACATCGGAAGCATTTCAAGACTTCTGTACTTTTGGAGTCGCATTAATTTTCAAACTCTCGGAGATTTATTTCCATTATTTTGGTTATTTTAATTATGTATTTAAATCTCTGTAATTTGCGAACTACTTACGCTTTATGTCGGTTATGTAAAACAATATTTATGTTCGAAGTCAAATCGATGTATTTTTGAAAACGTCCAGAGTGGTCGTTCACTTGATTATGGTTACGCTTCCGCACTCGTCACACTTCGTTGCCAACCGGGGTAACGGGGTGTGACAGATTGGTATCAGAGCCATAGTTATAGTGAACTAGGTTGCATTAGTACCCTAGACTATAACTACACTTAAGTTTTACTGAATTTATTTGAAAATATTTTGTAACTAACTAAAAGACTATAAATGAACCTTGATAGCAGAGACATGTCAAACAACACCATCATCATCTTGTCCGATTCTGAGGATGAGTACACCCCCATGAGCCCCGAAGTCATGGAGGTTTTCACCGAAGGAGAACCGTCTGAAGAAGAGGGTCCTTCCGAGGAGCCGATGGAGGAATCAGAAGAGGAGCCCATGGAAGAAGACGAAACCGGAGAGGATCCACCACCCCCGGTGATCCCCTCCTACACACCATATCACCCTGAGGTTCCATCATTCAAACCGTACCATCCCCACCCCAACGGCCCAAAGATGATGTTTACACCTCGAAAGAGGGTAATCATACCGAGACGGGAAACCATTCAAATCCCGGCTCCCCAACCAAGTTCACCACCACAGCAGCGACGGGCAAACACCCGTAGATGGGGCTGGATGCCCGAGACCCTCCAAGAGTGGAGACGGGAGGAGGGAATACCCTCCCACTTTGAGATCGGAGGACCATCCTCCGCACCTACCCCACCACTCACTCAAGAGCTAGCCGATCAGACCATACCTCTTTTGGTAGCAAGGTCTTCACGACACGACCTCCAAATTCGGTTGCTTAACCAAGACATTGGATAGATGACTGCTCGTATAGAGCGGGAGGAGTTGCAAAACTCCAACCTATACTGGGCCAACCAGTACGCCCTCGCTGTTCAACAGGACGGGCTGGTGGAGCTTCGGCAGCGACTAGTCGAGAGCGAGGCCCGTAATGAGGAGCTGTCACAATGCCTCAATGCACTAGAAAAGGGAGAGACCCCCGATCACTCCCACACCTAGTATCCCCCTATCTTTGTAATGTTAGGAAATTATTATGTAATAGTGTAGGTTTAAAATTTTTTGGGAAATAGCCCGCCCCGATGTAAGAAATTATGAATGATTAATGAAAATTGCAAGTTATTTATGAATCTGTGTTTGATGATTATAGAACTATGCCCTAAGAAAAATTTAAATCTTTAAGACTCAACTTCTTACACTATGCTCTTTTCTTTAAACTTTAAGATAATGCCGCAAAAGAGAGCCATGAACACCGCCGAGATAGAGCAACTGGTCCCACAACGAGTGGCAGCAGCTATAGCCACTTATGAAACCAACCGCAATAGCACCGCAAACGGCGACGGAGGAGCTAGTCGCACCACGGGAAGGTCTGATTCAACCCAGAAAGGGTGTGGAATCAAAGGATTTTTAAGCTGTAAGCATTGATACTTTAATGGAACCGAAGGCGCTGTCGGACTAGTTCACTGGTTCGAGAAACTGGAATCTGTGTTCCGCGTTAGTGGTTGCATCGAGGATGAGAAGGTCAAGTTCGCAACCCACACTCTTCAAGATGGCGCTTTGACATGGTGGAATTCATATGCTCAGTTTGTGGGGATTGATACAGCTTACCAACTCGCCTGGAACGAGTTAAAACAAATGATGACAGATGAGTATTACCCGAGAAACGAACTGCAAAAGATGGAGTCAGAGTTCTGGAATCTGGCTATGAAGGGAACGAATGTAGCTGGGTACACCAACCGTTTTCACGAGTTGAGTCTGCTATGCCCACATATGGTCACTCCGGAATACAAGCGTATTGAGCGCTACATTTGGAGACTCGCCCCCCAAATTCAAGGGAATGTCACCGCCTCCAACCCAACCACAATCCAGAGCGCCATCCGAATGGCGAATAACTTGATGGACCAAGTGGCCCGAAGGAATGATGCCAAAGCAGGAGAAAACAAAAGGAAATGGGAAGATAAATCAGGGAAAGGTTCGGGCTCACAGTCCAAAAAGCCCGAAACCATCAAGGCTTTTGTCGCCGGGGCTGAGCCAAGGAAGGGCTGTACCGGCCCCAAACCATGGTGTAACGATGCACCTACCATCACGTAGGTCCCTGTCCAACCCCTTGCGGTAAATGTAAGAAGCTCGGTCATCTGACCCAAGACTGTAAGTTTAACACCAACGGAGGCAGCAGTGGCACGCGAATGAGCTGCTTCGAATGTGGGAACACTGGGCACTTCAAGAAGGATTGTCCCAAGAAAAGGAACGGTGGTGGAGCTCAAGGGAGAGCCTTCGTGTTAGGAGCAGGCGATGCCCATCAAGATCCCAACGTAGTAACGAGTACATTCCTTCTTAATGATATGTATGCTTATGTGTTATTTGATACTGGGGTTGATAGAAGTTTTAAATCTGCTAAGTCTAGTGAACAATTGAATGTCACTCTTTCCCCATTAGAAAATGCTTATGCCGTAGAATTAGCGGACGGAAAGTTGATTGAAGCAAATAGTATAATTAAGGAGTGCACACTAAAATTGGCAGATCATCCCTTTAAGATAAACTTGATGCCTATTGAACTTGGAAGCTTCGATGTAGGTATTGGTATGGATTGGTTGTCAGACAACCATGACGAAATCTTATGTGGCAAGAAAGTCGTAAGAATACCACTTAAGAAACAGAAAGTCCTTACGGTCCAAGGAGAAAGAAAGAATCTCCAGGTGAACGTCATCTCTGGTCTAAGAACGCTGAAATGCCTTCGAAGAGTTTGTCAAGCAGTGAGTTCAGCTAGTATAAAAGGAGTCGAAGGAGAAGCGACTCGAAGAAATCCCGGTAGTTCGTGACTACCCAAAAGTGTTTCCTGAAGACTTGCCTGGACTTCCACCAACTAGGCAAGTAGAATTTCAGATTGACTTGGTGCGTGGACTGCACCTGTTGCACGAGCACCCTACCGATTGGCACCGTGCCAGATGCAAGAATTATCCAATCAGTTACAAAAACTGTTGGACAAAGGATTCATCCGACCAAGTTCCTCACCTTCGGGAGCTCTGGTCTTATTTGTCAAAAAGAAGGACGGATCCTTTAGGATGTGCATCGATTACCGAGAGCTGAACAAGTTAACGATCAAAAACCGATACCCTCTCCCTAGAATCGACGATTTATTCGATCAACTCCAAGGATCTAGTTTTTACTCTAAGATTGATCTGCGATCCGGTTATCACCAAGTAAAAGTTCGGGAATAAGATATACCTAAAGCAGCGTTCAAAACTCGTTAAAGACATTACCAATTTCAGGTGATGCCATTCGGTTTGACCAACACACTAGCCGTATTCATGGACCTTATGAATTGAGTGTGTAAACCGTATTTGGACAACTTTGTAATACTGTTCATAGACGATATCCTTATCTACTCCAGAAATAAGGAGGAGCATGAGCAGCATCTGAAGTTGATTTTAGAGCTCCTAGAGAAGGAACAGTTGTACGCCAAATTCTCTAAGTGTGAATTTTGGCTACGAGAAGTCAAATTCCTAGGTCATGTGATCAATAGCCAAGGAATTCAGGTAGACCCATAAAAAATTGAGGCCATTAAGAACTGGGCAACTCCTAAGACTCCCACCGAAATCCATCAGTTCTTTGGTCTTGCCGGTTATAATAGGCGATTCATTGAAAACTTCTCGAAGATAGCTGGTTCCTTGACGGAATTAACTCGAAAGTACATAAAGTACAACCGAGGTGAAGAACAACAAACGCCATTCCGACTGTTGAAGCAAAGGTTGTGTAGTGCACCTATTTTGTCCTTACCAGAAGGGACAGAAGATTTTGTTGTTTACTGCGATGCCTCACACAATGGATTGGGTTGTGTGTTAATGCAAAGAGACAAGGTTATCGCTTATGCATCGCGGCAACTTAAAGTTCATGAGGTGAACTACACGACTCACGACCTAGAGCTTGGAGCTGTGGTATTCGCTCTCAAATTATGGAGGCATTACCTTTACGGAACTAAGTGCATGATGTTTACAGACCACAAGAGCCTTCATCATATTCTGAACCAGAAAGAGTTAAACATGAGGCAACGACGCTGGGTTGAGCTGCTTAGCGATTACGACTGCGAGATCCGTTATCATTTGGGTAAGGCAAATGTTATAGCTGATGCCTTGAGCCGGAAGGAACGAGTTAAACCCTTGAGAGTGCGAGCTTTGGTCATGACTATACAGTCAAACTTGAACTCTCAAATCCGCAAGGCACAAGAAGAAGCAGTCAAGGAGGGAAATCTGCTAGATGAAGCCTTGAGAGGAATGGATAAACAGTTTGAAATCAAGACAGATGGATATCAGTACTTCATGGGCAGAATTTGGCTACCAAAATTAAGAGGATTGAGGAAGCTGGTCATGGATGAAGGGCATAAAACAAGATATGCTATTCACCGAGGGTCAGATAAGATGTATCACGACCTGAAGGAAATGTACTGGTGGCCAAACATGAAGGCTGACATTTCTACGTATGTCAGCAAATGCTTAACGTGTTTGAAAGTTAAGGCTGAGCACCAGAAGCCATCAGGGTTGTTGGTTCAACCGGAAATACCGCAGTGGAAGTGGGAGAATATAACCATGGACTTCATCACAAAGTTGCCAAAGACTTCTGGAGGTTATCACACCATTTGGGTGATTGTGGACCGACTCACAAAGACTGCACACTTCTTGCCAATCAAGGAGACTGATAAGATAGATAAGTTAACCCGGATCAATCTTAAAGAAGTTGTCTCAAGGCATGCAGTTCCTGTATCAATTATATCAGACAGGGACAGCCGGTTCACAACAAGATTTTGGCAATCGTTACAAGAGGCGTTGGGTACGCGCCTGGACATGAGCACGGCCTATCATCCGCAGACGGATGGTCAGAGTGAAAGAACGATTCAGACATTGGAGGACATGCTAAGGGCATGTGTTATCGACTTTGGAAAAAGTTGGGACAGGCACCTGCCATTAGTTAAGTTTTCCTATATCAAATATCACTCGGGTATTAAGACTGCTCCATTCGAGGCACTTTATGGGCGAAAGTGTCGGTCACTGCTTTGTTGGGCTGAGATCATCCAGGAGACTACAGAAAAGATAGTCCAGATTCGGAACCGATTAAAGATCGCACGGGATCGGCAGAAAAGCTATGCAGATGTTCGACGGAAGGATTTGGAATTTCAAGAGGGAGATCAAGTAATGTTGAAAGTCTCGCCTTGGAAAGGAATAATCCGTTTTGGGAAACGAGGAAAACTCAATCCTCGTTATATCGGACCATTCAAGATCACCAAAAGAATTGGCCCGGTAGCCTACCGACTCGATCTGCACCCAGAGCTTAGTAATGTTCATAATACCTTCCACGTATCCAACCTTAAGAAGTGCCTAGCTGATGAAACACTTGTTATACCCATGGACGAGCTGGAGCTAGATGATAAGTTGAACTTCATTGAACAACCCGTGGAAATAATGGACCGAGAAGTCAAGAAACTAAAGCACAGTCGAATCCCGATAATAAAAGTCAGATGGAACTCTAAACGAGGTCCAGAGTTTAGATGGGAACGCGAAGATCAGTTCCGGGAAAAATACCCTCATCTGTTCTAGAATACTCAAGCAGTGGAGAACACGAGCTAATTTCGGGACGAAATTCCCTTAACAGGGGGAGACTGTAACATCCGACATTAAACCAGGTTAGCAACTATGTCCTAATCAGTATTTACTAGCCAATTATAACCTAATCAGTGGTCATTAGCAATTATTCAAAGTGATTAACAATGTTCATAAGGAAATTCAACTCAATTAGAATAAAATCATCGGTGCGATGAATCGGGAAATCAATTAAGCCGATCGATTTACGATATGATGGATTAATTCAACTAAGTACATAATTAAATTATGATTAGTGACACTAATCATACACTAATACACTTACTTAACATTAATTATGCAAGACTAAAACAATTCATTAAAACAATGCATCCAAAAGTATTTATGAATTTACAAAAAAAAGGAGAAATACAAGAATACATTCTAAATACATTTATACAAAAAAAAAGTAAAATACACCGTAAATACACCCCTAGGGGCCGGCCACCTCTAGTACAATACTAGAGGTTGGCTTCATTATTTTATTACAAAAATCATTCTACTTTAAACAACATCATTTTGTTTAAAAGTGCACACAACATCAAACCTCCATGCTTTTCATAATTGCAAGAGTTCCTCATTTGCCTATAAATAGAGACCAAACCATTTCATTTCATTCACACCAAAATCTCTTCTTTTCTCTCTTCAAAACCGGCCACACAACACACAATTTTTCTTTCAAAATGTTCTTCATTTGCAAAGTGTTCTTGGTGCAACCTTTGAAGATCCACCTTCTACTCATTTGCATTCTTATATTTCATCAAAGTATAAATACCAACTCATAACATCTTATATTAATGTTTATATATGTCTTGCATAATATATAATCACCAACAACAACAAGTTTCATAAAAACTCAAGTTTATAAATCATTAGTTTTGTTTTTAAGTTGTTTTCTTCAAATGTGTTTATAAATATATAAACACATCATGTAAGTGTAAATATTATGAAAACAAGTTATATAAATGTGTTTTATAACTTTTCATACAAGTAGTTTTTGAATAAACAACAAGAATCACAAGTTGTTTCAAGTTTATAAAACTCCAGATTTTCGGCAGAAATGTTACGTCGACTTTGAAAAATCATAACTAATTCATAACTTAACGAAATGAGTTGATTCTTATCTAAAAAGTTAGATCTATGTCTTAACTAAAAATCTGGAAGTTTTCATAATTTATTATAGAGTTTAGAACCCCCAGATATTGTTTGGGAACCCGAAACTTTGACAGCTCAAAAATGGCCAACATATGGTTTTTAACGAGCTTTTTCTCTAACCTAAACACCTCGAAAAACGGCTGTTTCTGACTTTAAAAATTCTTTGTATATATTAGTTTTATGTTTAAGAAAACCAAAGCCTAAATCGTTTTGAAACTTGGTCAAAAACAACCTCAAAGTAGACCGAAAAACCTTCAAAAAGCTAGAAAATTATATATATATATATATATATATATATATATATATATATATATATATATATATATATATATATATAAACTTGACATTTTAAGTGCGTTTTATTTATAAACTTGTAATGTCGGATGATTTAAGACATAAAAACATTTATATATACATATTATCATATATGGGAAATTATTAAGTCCCTTATATCATTTAGGGCTCGGTTAATCACATCCGGTTCATCACCCATCAATCATCACAAACTTGCATTTTACGCGCATATTTTGCCATCGCACTCTCGGTGAGTCTTCATAGCCCCTATTTTCACACTGTTATGTTTTGTGGTTGAAATACATGCTACGTTTTATATGGACACAAAAACTACTTCATTTCTATTATGTATTACACATGTGGTTCCATCGGCCGTCAAATCATGAACCGTTATTTACATTTATTTGTAAGCGTGAATATATTGTGGGTAGATCTACCAGGATTAATGTCCCCCACCTAGGTTGGTCGCTCCAACTGCTAAGGGGTGCATATATATTCAACATTACGGTATTATGTATGAGAATACTGCACAGGGCAAACTCATAATTAAGTTTCGGTTGCATGATGGTTTTTATGTAATACATAATATGAAATTTATGATATTATAAATTTAAACTCAACTGTTGATGTCCATACAAGTCATATTTACGTGTAAACCTATGAGCTCACCAACAATTTTGTTGACGTATTTTAGCGTGTGTTTTCAGAAAATTAAGGCAAGTGCAATGCATCAGAAGTATTTCAAGACTTCCGTACTTTTGGAGTCGCATTACTTTTCAAACTCTCGGAGATTTATTTGCATTATTTTGGTTAATTTAATTATGTATTTAAATCTCTGTAATTTGCGAACTACTTACGCTTTATGTCGGTTATGTAAAACAATATTTATGTTTGAAGTCAAATCGATGTGTTTTTGAAAAAACGTCCATATAGTGGTCGTTCATTTGATTATGGTTACGCTTCCGCACTTGTCACGCTTCGTTGCCAACTGGGGTAACGGAGTGTGACAATGTATACACAATGAAAAATACCAACTTCACTGTACACCATCATTTCATACGTAGTGTATGCTATTGCTTGTCAACTTGGTACATGGAAGACCAAGTAAATTATAAATTCACCTTTTTTGTCATTTTATAACACTTTGAAAATTATTTCAACAATGAGCCTCACAAATAATTTTGTCTTATTATTTTCTTTATATATTTATTAGCTTTTATATTTTAACTTTTTAGATATTAGAAAATGGGTTTATTATGAAAAAAAACTAACATGTTTTTACGTTTTCTCCCTCCATGTTATTTTTTTCATGAAAGTTCTCAAGTTAATTTTTTTGTTTTTAGTTTAGTGAAATTTGGACATTAGAAACTGATTTCTCAGTATTTAAAAACCCGGTTTACTAATTATAACCGGGTTCTCATGTCCAAATCTCACTAAACCAAAAAGGAAAAAATTCTAATATTTAATGAGTTTAAGAAAATTAAGTTTCATTACTGTCGTCGTCGTCGTCATCATCATCATCATCATCATCATCATCATCATCATCATCATCATCATCATCATCATCATCATCATCATCATCATCATCATCATCATCATCATCATCATCATCATCATCATTGTTTACACACGTAACAAGACGTCCCAGAAACATTATAACACTCATATGTATATATATAATAACAATTATAATGTAAATAGGTGTAAATATTAAATTATATATATATATATATATATATATATATATGTATGTATGTATTTATGTATGTATGTATAAACTTTTGCTATAGTTATTCAAATCCTATTTTATTATTAAGTTTTATCGTATATTAATATGTAGTCCCAAAAGTAAATATGAGTATCTCAAGAGTAGATGTAGAGGGGAGAGGAGTAAATACAATCTAAACAAAATCATACAGATTTTTCTTAATATTTGTATGTTTATATTATCAAGTATGCTAACTTTACAAACAAGTTGGATTGCGAAAAAAATCCAATCTAAGATAATAGACGAATGACATGTTTGACTAATTTAAGCTATATACACTCAGACTAGTACAATGAAATTACTCACTAAGACTTACTTACTCACTATTTAACACACTTAGTGTTTTTGATACAAGACTTAACTGATCAGCTTTGGGAACAATGAACAGCTTTGAGGACTAGTTTACTTAGAACAACATACACACATCTTGCTTTAGTCACTCAAGTTGAAGTAAGTGATTCTTGAAAGTACGTGCATGCATGAACTCTCAAGTATCACTCAACTATTTTCTCTCTTTGGAACATTCTTTATATAGGCTTAATGTTGAATCCCAATGAAACTTATTCATTTGAAATAGAGTAACTCAAGAATTTCTCACTAAGAGACAAACATACTTTTATCCAAAAAGACAAGTTTGACAAAAAACATTTTGTCTTTGAATTGTAGGATCTTTGTCTTGTTCTTATGTCTTTTGTTGTTCAAGCTTTATCCCAAAGGAAGATGTCAACTAATATATTTTAAACTTCTTATAAATCCATTTTGATATAAGAAAATATTGTCACTCTTTTTAAATATCTTCTTTGTTTTCATGTAATAGAACAACTTTAGCAAACTTTAGAAAGTCCGCTTTTCCACTTTGTATTGAGTCTTTAGGCTGATCCCAACATTCAAAACTTTTTATGAAGACTTGGAAACACATTCCAATAAGACGGTGTTTGGTTCGTACAATGTTTGCCGAAGAGTTGGAATCTTTCAAATTG
Source organism: Centrapalus pauciflorus (assembly GCA_020465985.1). Taxonomy (NCBI): domain Eukaryota; kingdom Viridiplantae; phylum Streptophyta; class Magnoliopsida; order Asterales; family Asteraceae; genus Centrapalus; species Centrapalus pauciflorus. The sequence continues at coordinate 1,531 of JAANYP010005402.1, read as the reverse complement.
AATGAAATTTTGGAATGAATGAAATCTGTTTGAAATCAAATACTATTACCTATTTGGTTAGCCGAAACAGAATGAAATTCAAATTCCATAAATCATAAAACATTATAAATCAGAAAAGTTACATATCAAATAAACATGACATATCAAATTATAAATTTTTTTATAATTTCATTCATAAATCATAAAGATTTCATACATACCAGAAACATAATATACAAATCAAAAAATCCATCAATAAATCAAAATTTTTGTAACAAAAACAACTGATCCATAAATCTATTTTAAATTTTTTTTACCAAAATTAGAGACTCGAATGTATTTGGCCAAGAACAGATGCAAAACCAAAAGCATTTCATCCATGTCATAACATTTTTAAAGCATTTGATAGGGAAGAGAAGCAAAAGCAGAAGCATCCATATCAAGACATAAATATATAGATGAATTACGACAGAGAAGAAGAGGCGGAGACGTGACAGGGTAAGCACCCGTCGGAGAAGAAGGGTAGAGAAGCACCGGTCGAAGAAGGGATGAAAAGCACAGGTCGGAGAAGAAGGGTCGGTCGGAGAAGAAGCACCAATCAGAGGAGAAACGTTGGTTAGAGAAGAAGCATAGGTTAGAGAAGAAGAATAAGAACGAGAATGGATGCTAGAGTTAAAGAAGAACGCTGTAGAAGAAGAACGAGAATGAAGGAGGTTAGGGTTAAAAGAGAGTAATTTTTTCTTTTCTTTTTCTTCCACTATATGCTACGGAATGCCCATTATTTACATCTATATAATCTTTTGTTAAGAGGGGATTTCTTTTGCAATCAAATTTACTACCAAACAACGTTTACGAATGGAATTTTCATTCCTTTTCTGCTGGATTTCGTCAAATTCCGTGAAAAACACCCCTTAAGTGTATAACTTGTTCACAAAGAACAAAACACTTAACTATGTCAAACCTGTCCAACAGATATGAACAATTTTGACATAAATTGTCAAAACTGTTCAATTGATGAGGTCAGTTTGACCTTCTGTCAAGTTACAACTTATGTAACAGTGTTCAAATGACTTAGACTTATATTGCAAATCATCACCATGTTTGATTGAGGCATTAATGAGCCTAATAATCTTCCCATAAGTGTATCACTTAGGTTTGATCAAAGATCTTCTCATAGGATAGAGAACATGTTTGATTGATGCCTTTTGGTGCCTAATAACCTCACCTAATTTGCAATAATGTGGCTAAGGCTGAGAGCACCAACTTTCACTATATGTATTTACTATACAAGAGTATATTAAAATTTACAATATTGAAGTAAAGTGCATGATCATCTATTACATGATGAAAACTATCTATAAACAACTAACATTTACAAGGAAGTACACAAAGTAAAAAACAACACAAATTACAAGTACAACTAATGCACTGTTTTTGTTAGGAGACAAACAATGGTAAGACTAGTCAACTGATGACCAACTTTCATTCTTCATCTTGCATCCAGCTTGAATAGAAACTTAGTCTATTTCTTCAACACGTGTAGAGCCTGGTG
>JAANYP010005401.1:392500-460814 GCA_020465985.1 Centrapalus pauciflorus | reverse complement strand
GATGAACGATGAACAACGATGATGATGAACACGCAATGATGAACATGAACAAGAGATGCAAACGATGATGATCATGAAGAACACGATGCATAGATGGGTGATGAACGATGAACAATGACGACGCATAGATGGATGTAGGCCCGGCCCAATAGGGGGTGCGAAGTGGGCTTCGGCCCAGGGCATCATATTGGGCTAGGGCATAATTTTTTTTAGGTATGTTACATAGTAGTAGGCTCATTTTTTACAGCCCTTAAGCCCATTTGTTTTAAATCAGGCCTCTGGTTAGGTTTCAGCACTTCTACCGCTTCAGCGCTTCTGGAAGATTGGCGATCACGCGAATGTTGGAAACGAAGAGTCAAAGATGGACGTTTGAAACAGGAAACCTGTGAAGACCACCCCTTGCGGGGCGGTAGTCACGAGTCTAGGTCCCACATCATGCAATACGATATCAATCAAACTAAGATAGAGTAATTAAGTGCGGAATATTGAATTACAGTACAAACATATTAGGATTTAAGTTTAATACAGATTACCGATTTTAAATTAAACTTATAAAGGGCACAAGTCTAATCTAATTCAAGTCATCATATAATCAAGATAAATCTACCCAGACCACCATTTTATCATCATCCAATTAGTACCAAAAGGGTTGCTGAGTAGAGGTCTATGAAACTTCTGTCTTGATTCTTATATGACCTAAGTACTAGGTCCGGCAGGTGACTTTCCTTTATCTTTTCCTGTAAAAACGTTAATGTAGCAACCGTAAGCAATGCTTAGTGAGTAAATAAATTTTCAAATTAAACATGCATTGTCAAGCGGATCATCATAAGTCTAGCGTGATATGTCAAGGCTGCCGCTACAGCCACTCATGATTGAGACATAGAAGTCGTAGAGTCGGATGAGAGATCCTCATTTTGACCATTGTTTAGGTGCTTACATGCCTGAGAGATCTTATTCCCCCTATGACGATTGTTGTGATTACTTGCTCAATCTACTCTCTTCCAAAAGCCATCAACAACATCAGCTCGAATATCATACCCCATACCAACCTGGCATTCAATATTGCCAAAGTCAAGATATTCAATATTCTTGTCACACTCCTTCCCAATATGAACCTGAGATAAGTATGAGCTTTACTGAACTAATGATGAATCATATTGCAAGGCAAGAGGCAAGGCAAAGCCAAATTGATACGTGTCTTCGTGATCAACAATCTATAATTGAGAATCTCGAATGCCAAATGGTACAATTAGTCGAACTGATTGCCGAAGGACCATCAAGAAGTAGTTCAGGTATACGAGAGGAGGAGATACAAGTTGAGGGGAATGCTCACATATATACATACGATGTTAGTGATTCGGACGAAGATGTTGAGTCTGTTTATGATGAAACTTTTCAACTTATACAACCGATCACCAATACATCAGAGATAACAGCTGGCCAAGTACATTCCTCAATCTCACAAGATACCTCACAAGTCTCTTATTTAAAGATCAACGATATGATGGAAGACGAGTTCAATCCCGAAAAGGATTTAGAAGAGCTTGCAAGACTTTTGGGAGTCAACGAGTCTACCCTTGTTGATGATGAGGGAGTTGATTTTAATTTATTTGATGGAAACTCATATGTTATTGTTAATACTATGAAATCCTCATCTGATTTTGAATGTACTAATCGTTTGGTGGATGTTATGGATATGCAGGTAGAGAGTGTTGCAATAATTTGTTCGAATCAACAGAGTGAGGAGGATAACTCGAAGCCACCCATGAAAGGAAAACAATTTAGGCGTACTCGAAAGCGAAGGAAAAGACCAAAAGGTCGTGATGTCATTAAAGATGGTAAACGTAATTCAACAAGATTAAAACATGAACATACACACATTAATGGATGCAAGAAGGGTAAGGAGTGCAAACTTAATTCGTCAAAGTCCATTTTTCGTACTTTATCCAAAGGTAAGCCTTACATCCTTTTCATTCCTTTGAAAATAAAAATGAGTGGAATAAGGTCAAGCTAGAGACCTTATAAACAAGCGCTTTCGGGAGGCAACCCGTAGATTGAATAGTTATCAATTTTTTATTTGTTTTGTTTGATTTATTAATTAGGATTTTGTAGTTAATTTTGTCTTATTTTCTGTCAATCTCTTGGAGAATGAGAAAGTTGTAAATCCATGGTCATGTTTATTTAGAATCCATGGCCAACTATTAGAAGGATTTATAACAGTGAGTTTTATGGCCATGGATTTCTAAATCCACGGTCTCATCATATATCGTAAAATTCCAGTAAGTTCCACGGCCATGTTTTCTAAAAAATACATTGTTACATGGCCATGGATTCCAAAATCCATGGCTTGTCACGGAAGCGGCGATTTAAAAAAAAAAACATGACCATGGATTTGTTTTTCTAAGAGGCCCATGGCTTATTGTTACGGAAGCGAGAAAACGAAATACATGGCCATGGATTTCTGAAATACATGGCCATGGATTTCTTGTTTCTAAGCGGCGGCTCTTAGCCCTTCTTCCCTCTTCTCATATCTCACTCTCCACTTGATTTTCACCATTGTTTTCTCTCAATCAGGTGCTAGTAGACATACGAGAGGCTTATTGTGCATACTTCTTGGTGCTCATGTTGGTCCACGTTCCATACTTCAGGGGAGTCATTCTGTTCATCCCTTTTGCTTACACTTCCACCACTGCATCTTAATATCTTATGAACATTGAGGACAATGTCCAATTCTAAGTGTGGGGAAGGGGTATGACCATTTAAGCATGTTTTGTTTAAGGGTGAAATTTTTCTATATGTGATGTAACTGTTCTCAATTTGGCCTAAAAGTCCTATTTTTGTGGCGTTCTCTTTACACATTCGAGAACATTGGTGTTATTGCTTGCCTAAGTACTTCATGAGAATGTAAACTTAATTGAGTAGATTTGCATGATTTAGGCGAGATACTTTACTTCATGGATTAGTTTCTTGGATATGTTTGCATGACCCTTGCACATTTTAGCCTATCTCATTCGTGAGGATTTGAGCCAAGAATAGCATTCATTTTTAATGCTTGTGTTTTCTTTTGTTGAGTGTGCCGGTGGTACTTGTTTACTTCAGAACTTGCTTATGTAATGCATTTCGAGACCACATTACTGAGAATGTTGCATGTATAATGAAGGCAAATTAGGATTGAGCCATTTAGTTACCGTTTCATTTTTCCCACCTTCTAAGCATGCAAAATGATGTGTGTGTTTTTCCCTTAGTTACCCCTTTTAAGCTTAAACCTTTTCGTTTCAGTTATAACCCATGCTGCTAACCTTTTTAATCCGTTTGTCTATCGTTACCCTAGTCTTAATCCGATCTCAATTCCAGCTGTTTAGTTTAAATTTTATTTTCTTTCAGTTTTTGAGTTTCATGTAATTATGCTTAGTATTTAGAATCTCAAGTTAAAAAAAAGCAGGAAAAAAAAAGAAAAAAAAAAAGAAGAAAATACAAGAGAAAAAGAAAGAAAAAAAAAGAAAGAAAGTATGGTTCTATCCTTATGCTCATTTGTATTTATTTCTCTATTTGGTTAGAGTTCAGTCTATTGTAATTGTTCAAGTTGTGATTACGTTTTTCTTTAGCTAACAACTCGTGCTTTAAAGTGTCGGATTAAGGACTATTTCACACCGTTTATCCTTTGTACCCTACCTTTTACCCCTAGCCTCGTTGCAACCCTTTGGAAGACCTTCATTTTGCCTCATTCTCATGTTTAGTGGTAGAGATTTGATTCTCAATCAAGCTTATGATAGTAGCATGTTCCACGACTTGGCTTGAGTGAATTTGTTATGAAAAGAACCCTGATACATACTCGAGTGTTTGAGCGAATCCTATTGTGAGGTGCTTTGGTTATGTAGACTAATTCAAAAGCGACTTTCATGAATGCTAAATATCTATGATCTAGCATCATGTAAACTTCTTGTTAGTTTGCATTTGATTGTTTTACTTACCAGAGTTTTAATGTCATTCGTTCAAGATAGTGTCTCGAAGAATTCTTGTTTTGTAAATCAAGGCCTTTTGAGATAATTACCATGAGAAAGATTTTGCTTGAGGGCAAGCAACGCTTAAGTGTGGGATATTTGATGTTGTTGATTTTATACATATTTTTCTTGGCATATCTCCCTCATTTAAGTGTGCTTTGATAGCTAAACTTTCGAATTCGATACTAAAATGAAGTAATTTTGTTTCCGAAGGTTTGTAGCGAACATTTACGAATCAAAGGAAAATGAATGATGCAAAGTCAAGATTTATAGATAAGTATTGGAAACGAAGAAGAACATTCCATGGCCATGGAATTTAGATAGGCCATGGATTTGAAGAGAGATCGTGCCGCTGATACATGAATGAAAATCCATGGCCATGGATTTGAAGATAAAAGCACCACTGCAAAAAAGAAAACATGGTCATGAATTGCCAAGTGGAGCGCCGCACGCAGAAAAGGAAAGAGGAGGAGAATAAAACCCTAGCTTGGAGGAGAAAAACCCTAGCTTGGAGAGGAAGAGGCGACGGCGGGGAAGAAAAGAAGGAAGAGAGCAACGCAAAGGGAAGAGGACGATTCCAAGCATCAAGATACGATTTTTGTGAAGAACAATTGAAGAATCTTACGAATCCGACTTCTCCATTCATCATTCTAACATTGGTTTGGTATCTTTCATGGATTCTTTTGTTAGTATTTTGATTGAGATGATGGTAACCCTAACCATGGGGTGATTTTCTTTTGCATTTACTTAGATGATTGAACCCTAGTTTAGATGATAACGTTATTGGATTGAATCATTATTTTGATTTCATTGTTTTATTTGGTTACATTTGTTTGGTAAAAACTTGGGATTTCATTAATATTCAATAGATAGTCAATTCAATTTGTGGCGAAAGCCTTTTGTTTTGAATATTTATTTCGACTAATTGTTTTACCAGTTAATCGTTTCTTGAAACCGGAACCGGTAAAAAGAAGTTGTTATGGTTTTTCCAGTTTATGACTTGACAAGTGAAGTTACATTGAGATGAACCATCTTGTGTAACTTGGATTATTCTTAATCAAATAACTTCAATAATCAAAGTGGTTGTGTTTTAATTGCATGTTTTGAGGTGGATATAGTGAAGAACTTCACGTGTCTTTCCAATATTCATAAAGTTAAATAACCTGACCAGGAAGTTTAATCTGCTTAAGAATCACATGAGTTAAATTCAATATCGAGCTTAAATGCTATCATCGAGACTAGGGGGATTGATTCTAAGTGAATGCATTGTTTTGACATTAAACAATCCACTGCTTTTGTTTGTTCTGCTTCATAGTCTAAGCTAGTTCATTTGTTTCATTATAATAGTTATTTAGATACAACTACTTATTGTCCATGATTAATTAGTAACCAAAGACTTATTATCATCATTCTGCATCGTTTCCCTGAGATCGATACTCGGTTCTTACCTAAACTATTCTACTATACGATAGGTTACACTTGCCTATTGTCTATTAGTTTTAGTTTGGATTAGTTCCAGGTTACACTTGCCTATTGTCTATTAGTTTTAGTTTGGATTAGTTCCATTTTTTATTATAAAATATGTGTTTAGTAAAATAGACACCTAGTTTTTGGCGCCGTTGCCGGGGAAACGGTGATTTTGAGAACGGTCTGAAATTGCTAGATTAATTAACTCTCTTTCTTTTGATTTTGTTTTAGGAACATTGCTTTCTAATTTTTAGTTTTTTTATAAATTATTTGGATTTCACTTTTTATCTTATTTTAAGAGTGGGTTGATCGGGCAGTGGAGGTTTCTGGCACATGTGTTTATGGTGTGCTTTGCTGCAAAGAAAGCAGGGTTCGACTATATTGTGGCGAAAATTCAGTCGGGGATCGTCGCTATGGTGTATAAACGCCCATATAGTTTTTCGGAGATGATCTTTTCGGAATTTGTTCATCAGATATCCGCTCCCGAGAATCAACAGTTTTTGCTCTATCCAAGGTTCATTATGATGTTGATAAGGCACTTCTTGCCGAACTTGCCGCTGTCAAATGACTTTCAAAGTGTTGCCATCTTGGACAAAAGGATTTTCGCTGATTGTTCCTCACACCGAGGAAGGTTAGCTGTTCCTGTTGAGCGTCCACTGTTTGGAGCAATTTTGGATAGGGAGTTTCAAGCCCCAGATAATGCCAACTGGGCAGGGGTCGTTGAATTTCAACCGCAACAACAACCACAACAACGTCAACAACAACAGCAGCCGCGAGCTCAAAGACGCCGTCAAAGACCATCAGCGAGTCAAATTCAGGCATCAAGGCCTTCGACAAGTCAGCAACCAAATGTTCAAGAAGCCGGGCCCTCAAATGTTCAAGAAGCCGGGCCCTCAAATGTTCCGAGCGAAGCTGAACAGCTATGCGAGACGCTTAATGAAATTTGGGAGGCAGGGCCTCATGCAAACGAAGATGTGGCTGCAACATTAGTTGGTGAATTGCTCAGTCCACCAGAAGGAGAAGAAGATGTTTTTAGAGATGTGGAAGAGTATGAGCCAGAGAGGGATGATAAAGGTTTGACATCATCTGAATCAGAGTCGGAAGATATGGAGGAGATTGAAGTTGAAGCTCCTGAGTCTGAAGCTACTGACTCTCATTTTCGCATAGAAACTTATGGCTCGAGAGTCGTAGTTATCAATGAAGAGGCCTCGAGAAGGAGAGTAGCAAGGGAATCTGAAGAATCGGACTTCGAAGAAGAGGAAGTTGCTCCCTTGGTGACTAGGCAGCGGGCCAAGCGTCACAAGTTTATGCAAGGGACATTCTCAGCGTCCGATGCACAACAACCTCAACCTCAAACTCAAGAACCACAAGCCACCGCTCCACCATCACCACCACCTCAACATGAGCCATATATTCCACCACCATTCATCCCTTCTCCTATTCAGTCCATTCCATCTACCTCGGCCGCCTACACTGACAAACAGAGGTTTATGCAGCTCAAAGCTCGCGTGGACTTCCAACACGTTCAAATCCTGAGCCTAACACAGGCAATGGGTGAAATTCAGGCACATAATGCAAATCTAGATAATGAAAATGCTGAATTGAAGAAGACGGTAGAAAAAATCCAGGAAGAGAACGTTGAGCTGAAGACGTTCGTCTGCGATCAGGCCGAAGAGTTAAGGGCGATGCGCTCCCTAATCGAGCAGTTAATGAAAAATATACAGGCTCAGGGGGAGACATCGTGCCAAGATCCGAATGTACAAAGGCCAAGAGATGAGGATGATGAAGATAATCAAGGCGATGATCCCAGCCCTAATAGACAGGATGAGCCAGTAGATTTTTCTGCTGCTCAGACTGCTCAATCTGAGGGGGAGCCTAGTCTAGGAGGAGAAGTAGGAGGAGCAGGAGGAGAAGCAGGTTCTTCAAGGGTTTTAGATAGTGACATGATAGATGCACTGAAAGACATTGAGGAAGAGCTTATGGAATTTGATTTTGAAGATGACGTCGAAGAGTTGGAAGAAGGTGAATTCATTCCAGAGGACGTCGTTGACTGGAAATCAGATGATGAAGTGTTAGATGACGAGGACGATCATGTCAATGAGGTCATAATCAATTCACAACCTGTCACGGAACTGTATGAGGGCCAAAACCATAATGTGATTGATATAGACTACATCAAGGTAGCCTCAGTTGAAGACAAAGAACTTGAAGAGGCTGAGAAAGAGCCATCTAGAGCTGAATTGATAAATCTTTGGTTTAAGAAGGAAGAAAAGAAAGATCAGCTGAAGATGAAAAAGAAGATGAGACATCCGGGTGCTGTAAACTTCTCAGGAGGGATTATTAGCTGGTTCTTTAACAGAGAACTGCAGCTGTTTATTTTGAAAAGAAGAGATGGCCTTCAATACATGAGGCGGACACTGAAAGCGTTCAACTCACTGCCCAAGATTGAAGTTAAGGAACTAGCATGGAAGGAACTGATTAATATAGGCGAAGACCCGTACGCTGAAGTCATGGCAAGAATAATAAGAAAAGAGGGTCGTTTAGGAAAGTTTGAGAGGCTTAAGCCGAGATCAGGCAAAAGGGTCGAGGATGGATCAAGGATAGATCCTCATACTGGAAGACCTTGGGCCAGAATGATTTACAAGCCAGTCAAATGTCTGAAAAAGGTTCCAATGAAGTCGATGCCACAAAATATTTTGAGCAACATGAAATGGTGGTACCTCGAGATTGACACTGCTGAAGCCATCATGGAGGATCAAGACGAGAAGGTCATTTTGAAGGTATATGATCCATTGCATTTGATAAATCTATCAAAGGACGACCTGAAGAAGCTACATGATCAGCCTATCTTCTTTACTGAATCATGGAGATCTGAAGCCAGGAAGTTCCAGAAGGTAGTTAAAGTTTGTATAGATGCTGGATTATATGCAGGCAGTAGTATATATAGTTCTAGTACTTGAACTTTATGTAAATAATTAGAAGCTATCGTCAAGGGGGAGTCTGTTGGTACACGTTGTGTGACGATAGCAGTCTAATCGATCTAACATTTTGGTTTAAGTAATATTCAGAGTATTGAGAGTTAACGAGTGTTTTGATATATATGTTTATATATGTTTGACTGTTATTGATTGTGTGTTTGAACTTGATGTAACGTATTAGAAGAAGTTCAAACATAAAGTTCATAGATTAACTCAAACATAAGTGAAAACATATGTTTCATCACTTAGGTGTTTAAGTGATTTGGCTAGATTCGAACCCTGCTTGCAAAGGTTTTTGGTCCACCTGGCCAAACCAATGCATCCAAAAAGGGGGAGAATCAGGAGATCCCTCATCCAGTCCAAACAACTTCAACTTCCCCTCCAACAGTTTCAGTTTCTAGGCTAACAATCGCAACAGCTTCTCAAGCTGTTAGTCTAGAAACTCAAGCTGCTCTCACCAGGACAAGCGAAGTTGTCATCCGAGAAGGTTCTCAAGCTCCTGTCACAACAGTCCAACCCACAGCATCAGCTTCTAGAGACAAGGGCAAAGGTATTTTGATTGAGTCTCCAAAGATCAAATTCTCTTCTAAAGAAGCACAAGTTGCCCATGATGCTGAACTGGCAAGGAAATTAGTAGCAGAAGTGGATGAAATCTTAGAGCAGCAACCCCATGAACCAATGAGAGACGATGAAACCCTAGGTGATTATCTAGGAGGGTTTGTGGTCAAGGTAAATCAAAAGAAGTGGAGAAGGACAACAGGGCCTTCAAAGGCAGAACATAGAAAATTTTTGGTAAATTTCTCTGCTACAGCTGGAATATCAAGAGTAATTGCTCAGTCATGGTCAACCGAAAAGCTTCAGGCTCTATATGACGAAGAAAAGGAGAAAGAAAAAGCATCCACTGCCTCCCAACAAGTCCAAGGTCCACAAGAACCAGTTCAAACTGTTGCTAATGATCCTCCTTCTGAAGTCATTCAACAAGCAAAGTTTGATCAGGTTAAGAGAGTGCTGTTTGACCATCAGTTGCAAAAGGCGATGGAATTTGAAAAAGTCCTGGATCAGTATGACTTCTCTAAACCTCCTATTACTTACTGGTATGCTAAATCAATGGATGACATTGATTTAGACTATCATTTTGTAATCAAAAGAGAGGTTTATCCAGAAGAAGAATTTAAAAGCCTAGTTCATCTGGCATAAAGACTAACTAGAGATAGCTGACAAGAATGCATCATATTGGAACTGCCAGTCATTCAAGATCTCAATGTGTTTGGGTTCAACGAAATGTAAAAGATCTTAGAAGCATTTTTGATCCAGAGTCTACCAGAGTAGATATAGAAGCTGCCAAGGATATGAAGATTGTACAGGTTGATTTATATGCCAAATCAATGATATATAGACTCAAGCTTGCAGACGGATCCAGTAGGTTCTACAATTTTGAAATTCTCAATCTGCCAAAGGCTTGGCTACTCCAAATGAGCTCAATGAAAATTAATTGTGATAAGGAGGAGTTGAAGAGAGATTTCATAAAGGCTATAAGGCAGAAACTTTCACAATTGTTAGTTTTTGGATGCCTTAGTTTGTAAATAACAGTTTTACTTTGTTTTATTTCCTTATTTGTATAGAAACTTAAAGTACTCTTGTGTAAAGAATTAAACTTAGGGGGAGATTGTTGGGAAATATTCTAAGTATGTCAAGCTGTTAGTTAGATTTCTCAGACTGTTAGTAGTATACCTGTGTAATTACAAAGTTCAAGCTGCTAGTTAAATAAGTTCGAGCTGCTAGTTCAAAAGTTCAAGCTGCCAGAGTTAAAAGTTCAAGTTGCTCAACAGATTAACAACAGAAAGTGCTGAAATTCAGGAAATGATTTATATTTCAAAATTTGAATATCTTCCAAGCATATCTACTATCAAAAAAATCAGAGTTCATCAAGGAAACAAATCAGAAGCCTATATATATAGATACACTAGGTATTTCTATTGTAAGTCTGTACGTGCAAGTTCTGTAATTTTTTGATTCAATTGTAATTGTTGTCTGATAAAGTTTCTCAAGCCTCTAAGGTTGTAAAACCCTAAGAACAGTCTGTGTTCTTCGTCTAATCAAACAGATTAGAGGTGATTGTAATCAGTGAGTTTAGCAATACAAAATATTTGATTTTGATTATATTTATGTGTTATTCATTCTGAAAGTTTTCTTAAAACAATGAAGTGTTATTCCGCAAACTTCTTAATTGGACTTTGATTCAATACTAGATTATTGGTTTACACTCTGATTTATTAAATCCAGTTAATCTTAGGTGGTATATTTTGATCTTGACAAGTATTGAAGTCATTAAAAGCTATAGAAACAAAAAATCGTAGGTTGAATCGTCCAAATAAAGTAGAAATCTCAATTTTTGTAAAAATATGTGTTCTTGACAAAAACTATGAATTTTGGACAATTTTGGGTAATGTAATGTGTTTATGATAGGGAAAATAGTATAAAAACAACCCAAAAATGATAATATAACTTATTTATAAGTTGCACGTGAATAAAAATCTGTTTAGAGAATTTTTGATGAAAAACCCGTATGTATAAAAGATGAAACCTCAAGAACAAAATCTGGAAATTTATAAGTTATGTGATCCAAATTCGGATGACCCGAATTCGGATGTGGTGCCCATTTCGGATGGCCCAGTTCGGACGGCCCGGTCCGAATGCCCAATTCGGATGAACCAATCCGGATGGTCCGAATCCGGATGATCAATTTGGATGTCCTATTTTGGATACTTTAAAATAACAAATAAAATGATTGATTGAGTTTAACAGTTATCAGAATCAGATCAAATAAAGAGTTAAAGCAAAAAGCTAATGTTCTTGTTATGATAAAATTCTGGACAGGTTCAGATAATTTCTGAACATAGAACTAAAAGATTAAAGATATTGAAAGTGGGTCAAAGAATTGAAAAGCAAAGACACAGTCCAGAAAGACAAAGATCAAAGATAAAAATCCTGAGATTTAATCTGCTTGGTAAAGTTAACAGAAACAGTGAGTTATAGATATTCAGTTTTACATGCTAGATTCCGGTTGAGACACATTGTTGATGATAGTTTATTTGACATTCATACATGCTCAGCTGGATTGTGACATGTGCACACCATGGTTCAGTGATTCCTTGTGAATCATGATAGCTATTTGACTTATCATTCTGCATGACATTTTACTTACAGTTCATTTCAAATATTGTTATGAGTTTACTGCTATCATGACCTTGATTACTATGCTTTCATTATTGCTCGTATCTTTGCAATATTGATTCAGCTTAGTATGATTAGCCTTGTCGGTCTATTGTTCTAGACCTAGCTATGTCAGCAGTTCTATTGAACTTGGTATTGATTACTCCAATGCTCCCCCCACGATGACCGCTGGTAGCTAGCCCAACATAAGTGGATAGCTTCCACTAAAAGCGTGAGCGTGGCCTGGACATCATCTGATTCTATGACTACTATGTCTCAATCATGAGTGGTTGTAGCGGCAATCAAGACATATCACGCTAGACCCATGATCCACTTGAAATGCATGTAATCTGAAAATATATATTCTCACTAAGCATTGCTTATAGTTGTTGTTTAAACTTTTTAAAGGAAAAGATAAGGGAAAATCACCTGCTGGACCTAGTTCTTAGGTCTTTCAAGAATCAAGATTATACTTTTCTATAGCCCACTACTCAACACACTTTCGGTACAGATTGGCAGATGATAATTGTGGTGGTCTGGGTAGATTGATTCGATTGTATGATGACATGAATTAGATTAGATTGTACCCTTTATAAGTTTAGTTTGAAAATTGTAATTCTGAACTAAAAATTGTATTAAACTTATCCTAATATTTTGTACTTGTAATTTGAAATTCCGCAATATAATTACTCTATCTTAGTTATGGTTGATATCGTGTTGCATGATGTGGGACCTAGACTCTGAGGATTGCCCCGTAAGGGGAGGTCTTCACGGTTACAGGGTATTGAAAAAGATGTCCTTCAACAGAGGGAGGCTCTGGATTTAGAGGTTAAGAAGAGAGAAGAGGCAGAAGCAAGGATTAAAATGTTGTCCGATGACATGGGAAAGAAGTCTCAGGAGGTTTCGGAGTTGAATTCAAAGTTTATATTTCTCAGGAGGAAGTCCTGAAGTTAAAAGAAAATTTGGGTAAAGCCCTGGAGGAGCGAAATGTATGGCGTCGTGAGGTCGACATAGGAAGGGATCAGGCTACAAAGGAAAGAGAAGAATGGTTGGAGCGGTTGGCATGTGTAGAGACTGAGAAGAGGAGGTTAGTTTCTGAGGTGATCCCCCATGTATTTTACTCCCAAGTCCGCAGTGCCCAGTATACGGGTCCTATAGCTGCAATCCAAAAGCAAGCTCTGAAGCTAGGGAAACACCTCCAATTATCCAAAATCAAAGCCCAGATTAAATCTGTCCCGGATGTAACCAAGGAACCGGAGTTCAGTCCCTCCAGTGCTCAAGATTTTAAAGAGGCGATCCTGGCGGCAAAGGACCTGTCATACGCTTACCTGGAGGACATTAGGGGTCATTCAAAGCGATCCGTAGATGAGATATTGCAAGTTGAAGTGAACCCTACTGTAATGCCTCAGAAGGTGGTATTAGATTCGCGAAAGCAGGTTGCTCCATATGGGACGTTTGGGAGCAAGGGTAGTGCTCCAGCCATATGAATGTTGATCAAGTGGACCAAACCATGTTTTGTAAATGAACTTGTTGCCATGCTAGCTATTGTACCGATTTTTGGTAATCATTTTCATGAATGAAAGATCTTTTGAACTGTAATGCTTGCCCTTTGTTTGATTTTATTTCTATCCCCATGTGGGAATACCATTAATAGCAATCGTTCGTGCCTTTTGTGGCAGAGTGTGGCGACACTTTGTTCTTCGGTAGGGACAGGTCTGGACTCTTGTGAGTATCGCCCCTTACCCGTTTCGGGGGGTTATATGGCGTGCGACATAACGTCTGTCCATTCATATGAAAGTCCTGGAAATTTCAAACAGGATTGGATTTTTATGAGTACCACCTTTAGTTTGCTCCAAGGGATAAGATAGTGTTTTGAGATATAGTATCTGTGTGCTCATGCTAATGTAGGAAACCACCTTCTCATTAAACATAATCATGTAATAACATCAAAGGAAAATAGAGCATTCTTTGGTCATAAATTGTATTGGCACTAAAATCCTTTACACATAGAATTTTTTGAGGTTGGAGATGTGCCAGGTCCTGGGGACTGGCTCACCCCGAAGAGTTTCAACTTGATACGCTCCGTTCCCGTAGGATTTTGTAACACGATAAGGACCTTCCCAATGTGGGCGCATTTTGGTCATGTCTTCCACCCTGCTAGCGTCATTTCTTCGCAATACTAGATCTTCAGGACGGAGCTGTCGTCCTCGCACCCACCTGTCGTAATATTTTTTCATCCGCGCCTTGGCCCGGGCCTGCCGAATGTTTGACACCTCCCTTCACTCTATGATCAGATAGATCTTCTTTTCTCAGGTCGTCATTGTTTTGTTCCTCAAAATTAAGCATTCGCTGGCTAGGAACACTTATCTCTGCCAGCAGAACCGCCTCAGCCCCATAAGTCAGGCAGTAAGGCTTTTCACCTGTGCTTGTTTGAGGAGTTGTCCTAAGCCCCCACAGGACGTTACGCATTTCATCGAGCCAGCCGTGTTTGTATTGTCCCAGTCGTTTTTTAAGGCCTCTGACAATTTCCCTGTTAGCGACCTCCACCTGCCCATTGGCTTGCGGGTGTGCAACGGAAGTGAAGTGTTCCTTTATTTTGAGCTCCTGGCACCAGGACTTAAACGGGTCATTTGCAAATTGCTTTCCATTGTCCGTGACCATGGACTGGGGAATACTGAACCTATACATGTTTCGATTGGCATAGACAAGTTAACAAATGAACGAAAATAAGAAAGGAATAATATAGAACCTGCACACAATCTGATCCCATACAAAATTGCGTATGCGTTTCCCCGAGATTGTTGTCAGTGCCTTGGCCTCTATCCACTTGGTGAAATAATCGACAGCCACCACCAAGAATTTCACCCGACCTGGAGCCTCTGGAAAGGACCCACGATATCGATACCCCATTTGGCAAATGGCCATGATGCCGAGATAGGGATTAGTTCATTCTGTGGCAGTCTCGGAGTCGGGGCATGTATCTGACAAGATTCGCACTTTTTAATCTCCTTAACTGAGTCTTGTAGCATAGTTGGCCAGTAGTAGCCCAACCGCAAAGCTTTGCCAACCACTGTCCGGGCTCCTGTGTGCACCCCACAGGATCCTCTATGCACCTCCTGTATAACATTCAATACTTCACCTGGGCCTAGGCATCTGAGCCATGGTGATAAGTTTCCTCTGCCATACAGAATATCCTCGTTCAGAACGTATCGGGGAGCATTTTGTCTAATCTTCCTGGCTTCACTTGGATCATCTGGCAACTTACCAGTAGACAAGTATTCCTTAATGGGGTGCATCCAGTTGTCAACATCCTCCTGGATATCTTGTACTAGGTCTTGAACAGTAGCTCGCTGCTGTAGAACCTCAACCAGCACCTCCTTAGTCAGATGGTCAAAGGTCAACGATGCCAATTTGCTCAATGCGTCAGCTTTTTTATTCTAGCCTCTGGGGACCTGGGTGATCTGTACATCCTGAAAATTATTCATGGGCTTCTGGACCAAGGCCAGATATGCTTGCATTGACGGTTCTCTGGCCTCAAAAGATCCGTTCGCCTAATTTGCCACCAGTTGAGAGTCAACAAATACATTTAGCCTTTGAATGTTCATTTCTTTTGCCATCTTTAATCCGGCAACCAGAGTTTTGTATTCTGCCTCATTATTGGAAGTGCGGAAGTTGAACCGAAGAACATACATGTATTCCTGCCCCTCCGGATCTGTGAATATCAGCCCTGCTCCCGAACCCTCTGCCCCTGAAGAACCATCAGTGAATAGGGTCCAGGGCTTATCAGTTTTCCCTTCATCATGAATTCTTATTTCCCCCTGATTCAGTTCTACCATAAAATCTGCAATAACTTGGCCTTTGAAGGAGGTTCTGGGCCTGAACGTGATGTCATGCTCCCCCAGCTCTATTGCCCACTTCGTCAATCTCCCCGAGTGCTCGGGCTTGAGCAGAATTTGTCTTAGAGGTTGGTCGGTTAGTACGACTATATGATGATCCTGGAAATATCTCCTCATGCGCTTAGCCACATGAACTAATGCCAAAACCAGTTTTTCCATGGGAGCTTAGTTGATTTCTGGACCTCGCGGTGCCTTGCTCACAAAGTATACTGGAACCTGCCTGTTTTTCCTTTCCGCCATCAGAACTGCCGCGATCGCTTCTGCTCGTGGACAAATACATTATTAGTTCCTCCCCTGGAACAGGTGCCGTCATTATTGGAAGCTCCTGACTAGCTCCTTCATTTCGTGAAAAGCTTCATCTGCCTCTGCTGACCTAAGAAAATTTTTTTTCTCCCCTTAGGGTTCTGAAGAAAGGCAGGGACCTTTCAGCTGCCTTCGAGAGGAACCGGCTTAAAGCGGCCAACTTCCCATTCAAGCTCTGGACTTCCTTTACACAAGAAGGAGATTTTAGCTCTTAGATGGCTTTAACTTTTCCAGGGTCTGCCCTTATCCCCTCCCGGGATATCTTGTGGCCCAAGAACGGGCCCTCAGTAGCTCCGAATGTGCACTTCTTTGGGTTAAGCTTCATGCCAATTTGCCTCAACTTCAGGAGCGTTTCTTCAATATCCTGGATTAACTGGTCTTCTGTTCGACTTTTTATGACCATGTCGTCAACATACACCTCCAGGTTTCTTCCGATCTGCCTCCTAAAAACTTTATCAACCAGCCTTTGGTACGTGGCCCCTGCATTCTTGAGTCTGAACGGCATTTTTACATAGCATAATATTCCTTGTTCAGTGTGAAAGGCTGTCTTATCTTCATCCTCTTCTGCCATTTGAATCTGGTGATATCATTTGTACGCATCTAGGAAACACTTCCATTCATAGCCATCCAGGGCCTCCACTTTCTTATCGATCTCCGGGAGTGGATAACAATCTTTTGGGCAAGCTTTATTCAAATCCTTGTAATCTACACACATACGTCATGAACCATCGCTCTTTTTAACCATCACTGGATTAGCTACCCATGTTTGGTATTTAACTTCCCGCATAATCCCGGCTTCCACCAGTTTGTTGACCTCCGATATTACAGCTTTACTTCTCTCACCAGCTAGAGATCTTCGATTCTGACATACTAGCGCTGCTGCCGGATGTGTGTTCAACCTATGCACCGTATGGAAGTTCTCACCCTCAATCTGTAGTTGCCTCGGCACCCCTGTCATGTCTGCCGGTACCCAAGCAAACACATCCGCGAATTGTATTTGTAACTGGACCACCCTGTCACTAAATGTTCCGGATATTTATCATTGACCAGTGCTCTTACTCCTACCTTGCAAACTTGCTTCAGGCCCTCAACGGCGAATGTTCCGCACTTGTCTTCCTTGAGTTCTCCTCTGATAGTCACAATTCCTCCCCATGATGGAAATTTTACCATTCCATGATTAGTGGATACAATAGCCTGCATAGTTTTTAACGCTGGTCTACCCAATATAATATTATATGGGGAAACAGAATGAATTACCGTGAAGGTTAACCACTCAGCTCTGGACTCCGATCCTTCACCCAACCTCAGATATAACCTGACTTGCCTTAAAGGCCATGACGTTTCACCCGAGAAACCTACTAGCGGAGTACTGGAGGGAAATAACTGCCCCTGTATGCTTTCTGGAAACTGCTTGAAACAATGCTCATAGATCACATCACATGAGCCTCCCCCGTCTAGATACACGTTCCTAACCTTGATTCCTTCCACGAACGCCGTGATCATCACTGCCCCATACCAACCACCTGTTATTGGGAAACAGATCTTCTGCTTCTGCTCCGCTCTTTGAAATTTCTTGGGATGCTCCGCTTCCAAGCTATCTTGTTTTTGCCTCGAAAATTGCCTAACCATCAGAATCTCTTCCTGCTTAGGCTTCTCAGCAGTACCGATTGCACCTTTACCTTGCCATGAAAACTTTTTTCCCTCAACACTGCCTCCTCCTGACTTTTTATTTCTCAGGTCCTTCACCAGATGCGACAACTTTCCCTCCTTTATAGCCTTTTCTATCCTCCCTTTTAATTCCCTACAATCATTTGTATCGTGGCCTCTGTCTTCATGAAAATCACAATAAGCCTTCTGGTTTCGCTTCAGTGCGTCACTGTGCATACGAGGAGGTGGATGGAAGGTGGCACAGACCTGCTCAGTAAACAGAATTTCTTTGGGAGACTTTGTGAGGGATGAATTTGGGAATCCCTTCTCCTTTCGCATCCTAGACTTCGAAAACATTTGTGATGAGAAGCTCCCCCTGGATGCATCCCTATCCCTGGAGTAGGGTGATTGCCGATAATTTTACCCCCTTGAATCTCTACCTTCAAACCTCCTGCTGACCCGATCCCGCGGAGAGGAATAGGCCTTTTGATCCTTTCTCATGTGTAACTGGATCTGGGAAGCTATTTCCTTAGACCTGACGTAGCTATATGTTTTCTCTCCAGTAACTGCTGTACGTCCTAGGAAGATCTTGGGATAGCAACTCAACCAATTGCTTGCCCCGCACACCGTGAATAAACACCGAAATTTTTACATCATCAGTGAGCCCTTGTATTTGCTGAATTTCTGAATTGAACTGATCCACGAAACTTTTCAATGATTCATGATCCTCCTGCCTAATGCCATGCAACTCAACATGAGTTTTCGTGTACCGTTGCTGCTACATGAAGTTTGCTTTGAATTTCATTTTCAACTCCTCAAAACCATTAACACTGCCTGGGGTAGTGACTCAAACCAGAGCCTAGCATTCGCCTTGAGAGTCATCGGGAACATGTGACATGCGACAGGGGGAACCCATTTGAAGATTTTCATTGCACCCACAAACAGTTGCAGGTGATCATCGGGATCACTCATTCCATCATACAATCCCACACTTGACGGGATTTTCAATCCTGACGGGAGAGGATATGACTCGATCCATTGAGCAAATGGAGACACCGACCACAAGGAAGGGGTATCTAGGGTCATGAGAGTAGGGTTGGACAGTTCCATTTCTAGATTGCTCGAGGCGATAACTCTTGCGAGGATGAGGCGATGAGAGATTGGGGCGTCGAATGGGCCAACTCGACCGAATGTGCCTTTGTTATATCCACTTCTTCCAGCAATCCATCTTCCTCCTCCAAGTCCAGAAATAATCTAGTGGTTACTCCTTCCAACCTTAACTTTCTGATCCTCTCCGCCATTTAACGACTGCAAAGCTTCAAAGTTTCTGTGGACAAAATCTATATCCACAACAGGATCACTTCCTGGACCCATGAACTCCACCACGGGGCTTTCAGATTGTCTTGGGATAACATTGTCTTGGGATAACAGGAGTGTCAGAACCAGACATGATTACGTAAACACCACAATCGAAAGGATAAACAAGAATGAATAATGAACCAAAACGGTCCCACGGATGGCGCCAATTGTTTATGCCTTGATTATGATCTACGATGAGACTTGAAGGAGACAATCACACTGCAGCACAACAGAGAGCTTGGGTTAATGGCGCAGCAGGAGGGTACCTGCGTAGCCACTACGATGCTAAAGTCAGTATCGGTCTAGAGGGTTTTTAGTACGCTTGAATTAAGAGGAATATCAGGGAAAGTAGGGTTTTCTATGTGTACCTCTATGAAGATGACGAATATCAGCTTTTATACCTTCCATGATAATCCGTCGTCTTCATCTAGCCTCCAATACCGATTCGAAACCTGTCCAATCGGTTATAACCAACTCTAAGAAATCTCATCATGCGTAAATGGATTTGTTAGTGAATCATCTTGTCACGTGGTTCGTTGCTGACTAGGGCTCCAACTATTGGTCCCTTTTTACACGTAGGATAAAGTTGATAATAATACTCATACGTCACCTACACCCGTCATCAATGCTCAATATCAGGTCGATGGCTTCAACCTTCAAAAAATCCACAGATCTGGTTATTGTAGTGACCGATGGAGCTGACCACTGTTAGATCGTAAGCTAGACTTTAATTTAAGTGACTAAGTATGGTTTGTTATTTGTTACTTATTTAAGGTAGTTAAAGTTGGTTAGATTGACAGTTAGGGGTGAAGGGTTACAACTCTTCAATATGTTTTTCATCATCTATATATAGGGGTGATGTTCTCTGTAATTGTGAGTGTATTATTGTGAAAAAATAATTAGAGGTGTTTGTGTATATTTCTTGCCTGTCCGTTTCTTTATTTTCTTTTTCTTCTGTCCGCTGCCAACATAGTGGTATCAGAGTCATTGATTCTATGTGAAGATCCTGGGCAAAAGCAGATGAAGAAGGTCTGTTCTTTATTGTGATTGAACACACAGAGGGTTGTGAAGGGCAGCATAGTGAAAACCTTTCCATCCGGAAAAAAGTCTTTGTGCTTCTTGTGTGATCGTTGAGTAAGTGGAAAGACAACACTTTAATTGAAGATTACTGGGCGAAATCAATTGTAGATAGAAGTCGAAGGCCATTGTTGAGTTTGTTCTGCAATTGAGAAAGGAAAAAACTGTTGATCTTTCTATGGGGATAGCCCAGAAAGAAGCCAGAAGAAAGGGGCCAGAAAAACTCGTTGGCTACAAGATTCAAGCGGGGAAAGAAGACTGATGTTGCAGAAGGTTTCATGCAGGCCATCTAAGGGCTGTTGAAATCAACTAGAAAGAAGAATACGAAGGCCATCAATTGAATTCGAAGTGGAGAATTCCCAAGACGTGTAGGGTAATTGCAAATCGTAAAAGAGAAACAGAGGAGTTTTTTGATGCAGAATTCGATCAATGGTTGAATTCGAAGGGGCTGTAGATCGCTCTAATTGTAGGTCTGGTTAATACCATATTTTATGCTTTTAAAACTATTAAAAGATATAAATAGTACTTATAGTTAATTATATTTGTTGCAATATATTGTGCACAACACCTATGTGAAATGCTTGAAACAATTTCTATCTTACTAATTTAGCTAAATTTTATTGATTGACCTTGTGCTAAAAATTGTTCATCCCAAAACCAAATCCGAAAAATAACTATATTTCCAAAACCCTGTTATATGACATGTACCCTTCAATTACTATACCAAGTCAAATTAAACCATATTTTATAATTAAATTTGAAAAAAATTCTAAAGTGAGTGGGGGCACGTGACTAGTGGTCGTTGTGGTGACCCATGAAGGTGAGTGGTGGCTCAAAATCTCTTTTGTATGGTCAAAATTATTACAAAACTAGTTTGTTAAGGATTTTTTTTAAAATGATCCAATTATTTTTAATGAGAATATAACCACGTTTCACCTATAAGATAAGTATACATTATTTTATTTTTAAAATAAAATAAAAAATAAATACATTAATTATTTATAATATATATAACATTAATAAATAATTAACTTTAT
Organism: Centrapalus pauciflorus; assembly: GCA_020465985.1. Classification (NCBI taxonomy): domain Eukaryota; kingdom Viridiplantae; phylum Streptophyta; class Magnoliopsida; order Asterales; family Asteraceae; genus Centrapalus; species Centrapalus pauciflorus. Next base: position 439,836 of record JAANYP010005401.1, on the reverse strand, counting down.
CCACAATTTAAAATTATTCAATAACGTTATTAATTTGTAATCATTATCAATTTAACATCTATTAATTTGGTTGAGAAGTTAGGATACTTTATATCAATTTCTTTCCATGAAGGTCCATAAATGGGATGACTGACGGGCTGTCGTTGTCACCCGCAGAAATAATCTTTATATCTACTTTTTAGCTTAGAGAAGTAAGGGTCGAATCCACAGGGAGTGCGTATGTAATTAAGGTTAGGCGGCTAGCTTGTGAGTTTTATTGAAAGCACTTTAAATTGTGAATCGGTTGATTTGAATGACTTGTTTAGATTAATGACTTACAACTAATTCGTGACTAAAATTAATGGCAAATAACTAACGCAGTAAATTAACAATCAAGGGAATATAACCATTCACGGAATCACCACGGCATAAGTATTACCCACTCGAATTTCATGCAACAATCACAAAAATTATGTAAATAAACTTTAAAACAAATCAATTAAAACATATTTGAGTTATTTACATATATAATTTATAATGAAACTAAAACAAAGAAATGGTTGCAAAAGATTTATAAAATCACTAAAATGAAAAAAAAACAATAGTATTTTAAACTATAGAAAAGTAATATACAATAATATTTAATATATTATAAAAAAATGTAATGAATAATATTGTAACACCCTCAACTAGTCCACAATGCCACGTAAAATAACACATCTTCCGTGACATAATATAATAATCCTTACACTATTCCCAAAGCACATGCGTAAAAACCCGATAATTTAAAACATTAATTATACAAGAGACAGTCATGGAAGTCCCTGAATACAACACAACCTATCCGAAGTATATACAACAGTCCACAAAATATAACTACCTCTACGGAAGGTAGCTAACTCCTCGATCACAGAAAAATGTAAACCTACTTCGGTCCAGCAGGCCTACTAGCAGTCCAGTCACCTGAGATACACACGATAACACACACAGGTCAGCTAAATCTGGTGAGAATGCAAGGGTTAGTGTACGATTATAAAGCTCAATAAATAATTAACTCGATAATAAAACGTTCAGCGTTCTCTACTAAACAGATATATGAGATCCCACAAAGTAGCTCAAATAGGCACTCAACTCGTGTGGATAAATCCATGACCCAACAACCCTATACATAATTCCCAACAACTCACAAGACCCCAAAGACCCAAACACATGACTCACGAAACTCAAAAACCCAACCTGAAACCCTAGCCGCATCGCGGCCGCACTAGCCATCGCGGTCGCTGTCGCGCTGACCATCTCGGTCACGGCCGCGCTCAGGCTAAACCGCCTGCGATCGCATCAAGAACATCGCGGCCCGCGATCAGGGGATCGCGGCCGTGCTCATGGACGAACAGCAGTAGCTCTGCTCTGTATTTCACAGCCAGGGGATTCAATCCCCAAACTTATTTCTGCTCACTTTTAACCACGATTATATATCCGAATTTACCCAGAAACATAATTAAACTCAATTCAACTCTTTTTCACGATTACTAACATCAATTCCCAAGAATTTGAGCTCAAAATTTACCTCAACCTAGGCAAGAAGAAGGAAGATGAATTGGAAAGCTTTAATCACGAATTGAAGCTCTGATCTCTGTTTGAGGTTGCTGCTACTGCTTTACACACACATAAACACACTATTTAGCTCTAGATTTAAAGGAGAAGTGAAAGCAACCAAGCTACCATATGAACGTTATATACGTTTTTGAATTAAACCCGGTCCGGCACCCACTATCCGATCCCGATATCCCAAAATACAAATTTATATTGTCGGGTCCCAAATTACACAATTAATCCAATGAAATAATTCCACGTACCTATCCCAAAATCTGGATGTTACAAGTCCTCCCTCCTTATGAAGATTCTGTCCTTAGAATCTAACTCGAAACGAATAGGTGAGGATATCGGCCACGCATCTCTGGATCTGGTTCCCATGTGGCGTTGGTACCCTTGTGGTGCTTCCACTGCACCAACACTAACGCCGCCTCTTTATTACGTAGCTTTTTCACCTTACGGTCGGTCACTGCCTCTGGCTGCTCGGCATACTGAAGCCTATTATCGACTTCAATTTCTGACAACGGCACTCGCTGATCATCACAGGCCAAGCACTTATGAAGATGGCTAACATGGAAGGCATTATGAACTCCCGATAGCTCTGAAGGCAAATCCAAATGATAAGCCTGATCCCCGATCCTCTCGTTAACCTCGAATGGCCCAATATAGCGCGGTCCAAGCTTACCTCGTCTCCGAAACCGAATAATCCCCTTCCAGGGGGAGACTTTCAACATCACGGAGTCTCCGACCTGAAACTCTAACTCAGACATCCGGCGATCCGCATAACTCTTTTGGCGACTCTTAGCTGTCCTGATCCGGTGCTGAATCATCGCGACCTTGTCGCTAGTCTCTTGAAGAACCTCTGGCCCGCTGATAGGACGCTCCCCAACCTCTCCCCAACATACCGGAGTCAAGCACTTACGCCCATAAAGAGCCTCAAACGGAGGCATGCCGATAGACGCATGGTTGCTGTTATTATACGCAAACTCAACAAGCGGCAAATGAAGATCCCAGCTACCCCCGAAATCGATAACACAAGCTCGCAGCATATCCTCCAATGTCTGATTAGTCCGCTCTGTCTGACCCCCTGTCTGCGGATGATAGGCTGTACTTAGCTGAACTCGGGTACCCAACTCCCTATGAAAACTCTCTGCCAGAATCGCGACACAAATCGGCTATCTCGGTCAGATGTAATAGATCTCGGAACTCCATGCCTCGCAACAATCTCACTGATGTAGAGGCGCGCCAACTGATCCATCGAAATGGTCCCACGAACGGCTAAAAAGTGGACGCTCATCGTAAGCCGATCGACAATAACCCAGATCATGTCATTCCCACGAACAGTCCGTGGGAGTCTCACTATAAAGTCCATGGTGATATCATACCACTTCCACTCTGGAATCTCTAGCGGCTGAAGTCTACCATGCGGCTTCTGATGCCCACTCTTTACTCTCAAACACGTCATACACGCCTCCACATACTTCCCCACATCCCTCTTCATCCCTGGCCACCAGTTATGAACTCGCAGATCTTGGTACATCTTCGTGCTGCCCGGATGGATCGACAATCTAGACTTATGGAAAGCATCTAGAATCAGCTGTCTCAAACTGCCTACTCTGGGGACCCACACTCGACCGCGGAGAGTCATCAGACCTCTGTCATCTCTGCTCAACAACTCCAACTGACCAGCCAATCTCTCTCTCTCTGAACATTCTCACCCCTCAGACCCTCCTCCTGAGCTAACCGAAGACCATCAATCAAGGTCGACGTGACCTCTAACCGAGATGCTCTGGACGTAACCGTCTGCTCATAAGATCTCCTGCTCAAAGCGTCCGCCACCACATTAGCTTTCCCCGGGTGGTACTGAATATCACAATCATAATCCTTCAGGAGCTCCATGCTACGCCTCTGTCTCATGTTCAACTCCTTCTGACTGAATAGATACTGCAAACTCTTATGGTCAGTATACACTGTAAATCTAGTCCCATACAAATAATGCCGCAATAACTTCAAGGCAAAGACTATGGCGTCCAACTCTAAGTCATGCACCGGTCGGCTCAACTCATAACTCCTAAGTTGCCTCGAGGCATAAGCAATCACCTTGCCTCTCTGCATCAGTACACACCCCAACCCGGTGAAGGAAGCATCACAATACACAGCAAAATCCTCAGAACCATCTGGCAACGCTAGAATCGGAGCCCTACATAACCGATTCTTCAACTCTAGGAAGGCACTCTCCTGCTCCTCAGTCCATACGAACGGCACAGACTGCCGCGTCAACATCGTCAAGGGTACTGCAATCCGCGAGAAATTCTCGATAAACTGCCGATAATACCCTGCCAAACCCAAAAAGCTGCGAACCTCAGACACAGATGCGGGCTGGCCCCAACTCATAATCGCCTCAATCTTCGCGGGATCTACCTTAATGCCCTCGCTCGTCACCACATGCCCTAAAAACTGCACCTCTCGAAGCCAGAACTCACATTTTGAAAACTTGGCGTATAGCCTCTCTCGCTGCAAGGTACTCAGAACCTATCTCAGATGCTGGTTATGCTCTTCACTACTCTGCGAGTAGATCATAATATAATCAATAAACACAATCAGAATTCGATCGAGCATCGGCCTACAAACCCTATTCATCAGGTCCATGAACGCTGCTGGGGCGTTAGTTAGCCCAAACGACATGACTAAAAACTCATAATGACCATATCTGGTCCTGAAAGCAGTCTTAGGCACATCCCCGTCTCTAACCCGCAACTGATGATACCCGGAACGCAGATCAATCTTTGAAAAATAGCTAGCCCCATGGAGCTGATCAAAGAGATCAACAATCCTCGGCAAGGGATAACGGTTCCTCACCGTTACCCTATTAAGCTCTCGATAATCTATACACATACGCATTGTCACATCCTTCTTCTTCAAAAATAACACAGGGGCTCCCCACGGAGAAGAACTGGGGCGAATAAACCCGCGATCCATAAGATCATGAAGCTGCGTCATCATCTCGCGCATCTCGGTAGGAGCTAACCGATATGGCGTACGAGCAACAGGAACGGCCCCGGGAACTAGGTCGATCCTGAACTCAACCTGCCGGTCCGGCGGCAGACCCGGCAACTCGTCTTGAAACACGTCAGGGAAATCTCTAACTATAGGCACATCACTGACCTCCCTCTTCTCCTTCTTCGCATCTACCACATAAGCTAAATAAGTGGCACACCTCTTTGCCACATACCTCTGCGCCTGCGCCATCGACACTATACTTATCTCTCCTCTGCGCCTCTCACCATACACCATCGCTGACTCTGACTCGGAAACGGGGATACGAATCATCTTCTTAGAACAGAAGATATCCGCCTGACGCGCTGTCAGCCAATCCATGCCAACAATGGCATCGAAATTGCTAATCTCTATAGGCATCAAGTCTATGGAAAATCGATGACCGTCTATCTCTAATGCACAATCTCTATAAATACGGCTCACTAACACAGTACTACCATCAACACGCTCAACAATAACAGGCACAGATAACTCAGATGAATGCATAGAAGAATAATCACAAAAGGAGGCAGATGCATATGAACGATCAGATCCCGAATCAAATAAAATAAAGGCACGCAGTCCATTAAGGATAAACATACCAGATACAACATCAGGCGACTCACGCGCCTCCTCAGCAGTAGCCTAAAAAACCCTGCCACGAGCCCTCGGTGCTCCTCCTCCCCGAGGTGCTGAAGATGATCCAGACGGCCCAGCCCCACTCGAACTCGATCCGGGAAACCCTGCACCAGGATTCGGGCAATCCCGAGACATATGACCTGGCTTCCCACATCGGAAGCATAAGGACTCCTGAGAAGAACATGCAGCAGGAGTGTGACAAAACTGGCCACACCGAAAACAACGAAGATGCTCTGGGGCACACGGCCCTGCATGACGGTGATGGCACTGCTGGCAATCTCTCTCTACTGAGGCCGAACTCTCAACTCTACTGCCAGAATCCCGAGATCCCCTCCCAACACTCCTCTGGCTCTGACTCTGCCTCTGACCCTGACCCTGCTGTCTCTGACCGCCTCGACCCTGTCCCTGAGTCTGACCAGCCCCCGACTGCCTATCATCCCGACCCTGATCACGCTGGGCCCCTGAACTCTGCCACTGCTGCTCCGAATACCCACCCTGACGGCTCTCTCTGTAAAATCTGGAAGATCCTGAACCCTGACCCTGTCCCCACGACTCAATGTGCTGTCTATGGGGAGCTGACTGCTCCCGCTGCCTCTCCACTTCCCGCTCTCGACGACGGGCATACTCCATGGACGAAGCAAACGTGGGGTCACGCAACATCCCCACAAACTCTCGGATATCCGGCCTCAATCCCTCGATAAACATATTGACCTTACGGTCTTCTGTAGCCACCTGATGCGGCGCAAACTGAGCTCTATCATTAAATATATCGATATACTCCTGAACAGATCTCGATCCCTGCTACAGGTGGCTGAACTCCCGCTCCAACTCTCTCCTCGTGTCCATAGGACAATACTGCAGCTCGAACACTGTACGAAACTCCTCCCAATACATCAGGTAGGCCTCATCAACTCCCTGGGCGCTGATAACTGAGCTCCACCATCTCAATGCTCCTCCCTTCAAAAGGTAGGAGGCATAACTCACCCTTTCTGCTCGATCAACATGGGCTATACGAAACGCAGCCTCGACCTCTCTCAACCAATCCAGTGCCTTTGAGGCACCAACCCACCAAAGAACTCTAAAGGACGACCCGTCATGAAGTCCTTAAAGGACCCTCGCGATGGCTGGCTAGAAGAAGCACCACCCCCAGAACCCTGGCCTCCCTCGGGCGGAGGCACCATACCTCGACCTCTACCCATACTCTGACCCGGAAAATGCTCATCTAATATCTGACCTATCACAGAATATAAATCAGACCTACGCAAGCGCTCATCATCCCTATGGTCATCCCCCTGAGGCCCGATGCCCTGACGGTCCATAATAACATGCACAATTAGATAATAACACAGATTAACTCTACAAGACTCTACACACTACTCGTTTATCACTAAACACTCACTTCGGACTACAATCCAAGGATCTAGACTCCGTGGTTTAAGCTTAAGCATCCACTAGATACTTAATCTCTTAAACCTAGGCTCTGATACCAAGCTTGTAACACCCTCAACTAGTCCACAATGCCACGTAAAATAACACATCATCCGTGACATAATATAATAATCCTTACACTATTCCCAAAGCACATGCGTAAAACCCCGATAATTTAAAATATTAATTACACAAGAGACAGTCACGGAAGTCCCTGAATACAACACAACGTATCCGAAGTATATACAACAATCCACAAAATATAACTACCTCTACGAAAGGTAGCTAACTCCTCGATCACAGAAAAAGGTAAACCTACTTCGGTCAAGCAGGCCTACTAGCAGTCCGGTCACCTCAGATACACATGATAACACACACAGGTCAACTAAAGCTGGTGAGAATGCAAGGGTTAGTGTACGATTATAAAGCTCAATAAATAATTAACTCGATAATAAAACGTTCAGCGTTCTCTACTGAACAGATATATGAGATCCCACAAAGTAGCTCAAATAGGCACTCAACTCGTGTGGATAAATCCACGTACCCAAATCCCTAGACCGCACAAAGCAGTCGTCAGGACTCAAAAAAGAATCGGGAGCGACCCAACCCCTGCCCAGCCGTACGGTTTAGTGTCTCAACAGCCCAAGTGTCTCAAATCTCATATTATAAATTAAAGCTCACAATAGCCCAGTAATACATGCATGATAGTATCTCAATAAAAAGCTCGTAATAAAACTCATAACAATCTCGTAAAAAGCTCGATAAAAGATCATGCAGGTATAAATAAATAATCGTACAAGTATCTCAATAAAAACATGCAAACTCACCTGCCCAGCTAGCTATACTACTCGGTCTCGGTTCCCTGCCCTTTCCCTACTCTGTCAACGCGAGACCCTGAAAACACAATATCACAACTCAATATCACAATCTCGACCCAACAACCCTATACACAATTCCCAACAACTCACGAGACCCCAAAGACCCAAACACATGACTCACGGAACTCAAAAACCCAACCTAAAACCCTAGCCGCATCGCGGCCGCACTGGCCATCGCGGTCGCAGTCGCGCTGACCATCTCGTTCGCGACCGCGCTCAAGCTAAACTGCCTACGATCGCATCAAGAACATCGCGGCCCGCGATCAGGGGATCACGGTCGCGCTCACGGATGAACAGCAGCAGCTCTGCTCTGTTTTTCACAGCCAGGGGATTCAATCCCCAAACTTATTTCTGCTCACTTTTAACCACGATTATATATTCGAATTTACCCAGAAACATAATTAAACTGAATTCAACTCTTTTTCACGATTACTAACATCAATTCCAAAGTATTTGAGCTCAAATTTTACCTCAACCTAGGCAAGAAGAAGGAAGATGAATTGGAAATCTTTAATCACGAATTGAAGCTCAGATCTCTGCTTGAGGTTGCTGCCACTGCTTTACACACACATAAACACACTATTTAGCTCTGGATTTGAAGGAGAAGTGAAAGCAACCAAGCTACCATATGAACGTTATATACGTTTTTGAATTAAACCCAGTCCGACACCCAATATCCGATCCCGATATCCCAAAATACAAATTTATATTGTCGGGTCCCAAATTACACAATTAATCCTATAATAATTCCACGTACCTATCCCAAAATCGGGATGTTACAAATATACATTGTAAAGTTAAGTATATATAATAATCTATATTAAAACATAAAACATAATCGGTTGAGAGCTCAAAAAAGAAGCAGAATTGGGTAACTTTCGATCCCATCCACGATTGTGGCCACACCGTTCTCCCACTACTTCTTGCAAGATTTGTTAATCATTCATGAGATATGTATTCCCGACTTGGCGCTGCCAAAGTTCTCCATTTGTTGCTATGGAGTTATAAGATTAAGAATTAAAATAGTTATATATAGACATGCACACACACAAAAGCATTAAAATCGTACAATCTAACAATACTACTTAATGCATAGGGTAAATTACAAATTTTGTCCATGTGGTTTACTATAAATTATGGATTAGGTCTTTTAACTTTAAAATTTACACTGACAGTCCTTGTAGTTGAAGTTTTGTTACGAATTCATTTTTTGGCCATTTATAATGACCATTTTACCATTAGTACGTGTTTAAGAATTATTAGAGTAAAAGACATTTTTCGTCGGTTTGATGATTTACCCGGATACACTTCTTTAAACTTAACGGTCATACCGTTAACTTTGTGATAATGACATTAAACTTGAAGGTCATACCGTTAACTTTGTGATAATGACATTTTTATCATTTTTAACTATGACACTTTAGTCTCATGGTTTTATTATTTTCCATTTATAGTCCAAACTTTATTTTTGTCAGGATCTAAACTTAACTACCTAATATTAAATGATTTGAATTGATCAGAGTGTAAACCAATAATCTTGTATTAAATCAAAGTCTAATTAAGAAGTTTGCGGAATAACACTTAATTATTTTGATAAAAGCTTTAAGAATCAATAACAAATAAACTCAAGTAATAATCTAAACTGCTTGTATTGCTGAATCAGAATGATAACAATCACCTCTAATCTGTTTGATTAGACGAAGAACACAAATTGTTCTTAGGGTTTTACAACCTTAGAGGCTTATGAAAACTTAAACAAAAAGCAATTACAACCTTGAATATGCAGAAACTTCTTATACAATAGAAAAACCTATTCTATGTATTTATAATGCTTTTTGATTTGTTTCCTTGAAGGACTCTGACTTCTCTGATAGTAGATATGCTAGAATCTTCGTGTAGATATCTTTTCCTGAATATCAGCACTTTCTGTTTATGAAACCGTTGAGCAGCTTGAATCTCTTAGCAGTTTGAGCAGGGCAGCTTGAGTGAAATTACTCTGGCAGCATGAACTTTTACACTAGCAGCTTGAGATTCTTCAACTAACAGCATGAACTTTGTACTTACATAGAAAAACTACTAACAGTCTGAGAAGTCTAACTAACAGTTTGAACTTACTTAGAATATTTCCCAACAATCTCCCCCTAACTTAAATTCTTTACACAAGACTTTAAGTTATATACAAATAAGGAAATAAAATAAGTAAACTGTTATTTACAAACCAAGGCTTTCAAAAACTTACAACTGTGCAAGTTTCTAATTGACAGCCTTCAAAAATTCTCTCTTCAAATCTTCTCTATCACAGTATATTCTTACAGACCTCATTTGAAGTAGCATAGCCTTTGGAAGATCAAAGAATTTAAAATTTAAGAATATGCAGGATCCATTTGCAAACCTGATTCTGTAAGTCTTTGATTTGACAAACAGATCAACTTGTACAACTTTCATCTCCTTGGCATTTTCTATATCCTTCCTTATTGACTCTGGATCAAAAATGCTCTGTAGATCTTTAATAGCTTGCTTTACTTGTGGGAGGGAAGATCTGACTTGAGTGGCAGTCCCAACTTGATACATTCTGGTAAGCTCATCTCTTGTCATCCCTTGAGCCATATGCATTATGCTTTTATACTCTTCCTCAGGACCAGTTTCTCTTCTTAGTATAAAATGATATCTTAAGTCAATGTTATCCATTGGCTTAGCATACCAGTAAGTAATAAGAGGTTTTGAGAAATCATGCTGGTCAAGGGACTTCTCTATCTCCATTACTTGTTGCAGTTGATGCTCAAAAAGCACCTTTTTGACCTGATCAAACTTTGCTTGTGAGATTGGCTCTGGTTGAGGAATAGGAGCAACAGCTTGAACAGAAGGAGCAGGATCACTGGCAGCAGCTTGAACTGAATCTTTTGAACTTTGGACTTCTTGGGAGACTTTGGCTACGTTACGTTTTTCCATTTCCTTATCATGGATATCTTGCAGCCTTTCTGTGCTCATAGACTGAGCCATCTTCTTTGGAATACCAGCTGCAAAGGCAAAATTAATCAGAAATCTTCTATGCTCAGCCTTTGAGTGCCCTGTTGGCATCTTCCTTTTTCTTTCACCTTCCTTGACCACAAACCCTCTTAGGTAGTCTCCTAGGGTTTCATCATCTTGCATTGGGGCATGGGTTTGCTGGTCTAAAGCTTTATCTTGTTCTTCTGCTAATTTTCTGGCAATCTCAGCATCAAATGCAATCTGGGCTTCTTTGGTAGAAAATTTGTGCTTTGGAGACTCTATAAGAATGCCCTTGCCCTTATCTTTTGTAGCAGAAGTTGTAGCTTGGACTGAACTGATGGGAGCTTGAATACCTTCTCTTATAACAACTCCAGTTGCTTTTGAAGAAGCAGCTTGAGTTTCTAGGCTAACAGCTTGAGAAGCTGTTGGGACTGTTAGCCTAGATTCTTGAACTGTTGGAGCTGCTTGGACTGATTCTATTGGAGCTGCTTGGACTGCTTTAGGGATCTCCTGATTCTCCCCCTTTTTGGAAGCATTGGTTTGGTCAGGAGGACCTACAACCTTTTCCACTTGGGTTTGAATCATACGCTCTAATTGAATGATCTTATTCCCACAGAGGGTAAACCCTTTATGGAGATAATCCATTCTTTGATTTTGAGCCGCTTCTGCATGCCTGAGTGCAATTATTTGTGCCCCCTGTGCAGCAATGATGGACTGATGATATTCCAACATTGCTACAACAGGTTGCAGCTTAGGATCCGTTAATAACATGAGTTGCAGACTAGCCTCAAGATCAGCAAACGTATGTGGTGCTTGTGATCTATCACTGGCATGAATACCAGAAGTAGAAACCTCTGGGCCCCTCTGTTCTTGGTACTGGGGACTTCCAGCTAGTGCTTGCAAACCTGCTGTTGCCATGGGTGTGGTCTTAGAGATGTTGGCACTGTCCTGTGCCTCTTGTGCAAAAGCAACAGTAGTGCCAGCCACAGAACCCATATGGACTATCTCTGGTGAGATGTCCACCTCCTGATTGAGGTTGGGAGTGACCTCAGTGGGTGCCCTTTGGATATTCTGTGCAGAAGTGTCCTCCTGCACAGGGTTATTTGGCTCTTGTATGAGGGCTGAGGAGGAAGGAGCTCCTGGACCTCTTTTCCTTTTATATAGTAGTAGTGGGGATGAGGGCTTAACAAAAGGAACTGAAGGAATTTGTGTATCATGAGGAGTGGGATGGGGTCCTGGGGGTGAAGCAGTTGTGTTAGGCTGAGCCTGCTCAGGACCCTCTCCTCTGTTTCTTGGAATGATGCCCATCATTGCAGAAGGCAATGGAACATCTATACTCACAAAATTGGCACTTGGCTTTAAAAGCCTTTTAATAGAAGATAGTGAGTGCCTATGGGAAACATGTATCCTCTTATGAATATTAAAATTTGTGTAAGTTTTTGCAATTATTTCTGCTAAAAATCTAGGATACATCAAAAATTTCCCATTCTTTAGGGAATGATGCCTTAACCTTAACATCCCCTGGAAAATCATATTTGAAAAATTGAACTGTTGGCATGTTCAAAAGCACACCAAGGCAGTGGCAATGTTTGATGAAAATTCAAACCAACCAGTTCTTTTAGGGCTAATACACTGCTGAAGAATGTGCACAAGATATTTCCATTTAGGAGAAAAGTGTGCTTTAAAGAAAGTAAAAGAATCAGCAGGACCCCTATATCCAATATTATAAAGACTAGTATGTAACTCATTAAGGGATAGGTCTGTTATACCTGAGGCATCTTGAAGATGCAGATGTTGTCGAATCGAATCCTCAGTCACTGTGATGATAGTGCCATCAATTTTGGATATCAGAGAAGAGACTCCATTGATGGTTTTTACAGAAGCACGGTTCCAGAACTGCTCAATATGTGAGATGTATATGGTGGGATTGATATTGAGGGCATGATGGATATGAGAACTTCGAAGGAATTCTATCATGTCATGGAACGGTTCAAGATCAGCGTGTTTGAGAGAGTAGAGAAGACAGTTATGTTCTTTGACGAACTCCATTGAAGATCAATTGGAGATTTTAGGGTTTGAGTGATGTGCGTGGGAATTGTTTCAGAGAATCAAGAAGGGTTCAAGAAGATATTTTGCAACTGGTAGTTACAATAGAACGAAACTGGAACCTTTAACGGTTTTGAAAATATCTAAACCCGCGCACACACTTATGGAAATGACCATATTACCCTGCACACTTTGACAAATCAATTGAAACAACTAACAGTTCGAGAAAATGAACTAGCAGCTTGAGAAAATACTCAAGCTGTTAGTTGAGAATTAGGCGATTGTTTAATGAAACAGTGACTCCCCCTTAATCAAGCATATGTACACAGAAAAGCAAATTAATCCATGTTAACCATACCAATATTTGATACTAGGTAGGTGAATCTTCCTACATCAAATGGTTTTGTAAATAGATCAGCTAACTGATCATCAGTGTGAATTTTGGTAACTTGAATTAATTTCTTCTCATTGCAATCCCTTATAAAATGAAATCTAATTTCTATATGCTTGGTTTTGGGAAATTTCACTGGATTTTGTACAATGCTAATTGCACTTGAATTGTCAATATAAATGGGAGTGGATAGGAAATTCATACCATAGTCTCTCAGTTGATTTTGAATCCACATCACTTGGGAGCAGCAACTTGCAGCTGCTACATATTCTGCTTCAGTAGATGATGTGGAGACAGTTGTTTGCTTTTTGCACTGCCAAGAGACCAATCTTCTTCCTAAGTATTGGCATCCACCAGTTGTGGATTTTCTGTCAATATTGCATCCTCCATAATCACTGTCAGAATAGGTTGTTAGTTCAAGAGGAGAGTCTTTAGGATACCAGAGGCCTAAATATGGTTGGCCTTTGAGATATCGAAAGATTCTCTTAACAGCAACCAAATGAGAATCCTTTGGAGAGCATTGAAACCTAGCACACACACAGACAGCAAACATAATATCAGGTCTAGAAGATGTTAGATACATAAGAGATCCTATAAGAGATCTGTATAAATGAATGTCCACATCTATGCCATCTTTGTCTGTATGGAGCTGTTTGTGAGGATCCATTGGAGTACTTGCAACTTTGGTGTATTGATACCCAAACTTTTCCAGTATGTCTTTAACATACTTTGATTGACTGATGAAGAGACCAGTGGGCTTCTGCTTGACTTGCAATCCTAGAAAGAAAGTGAGTTCTCCCATTGAACTCATTTGAAACTTTTTGTGCATTAATGCTTCAAACTGTTTGCACAGACAATCATTTGTTGAGCCAAAGATGATGTCATCAACATAGATTTGTACAAGCAGAATCTCAGCTTTGATGGACTTTGTGAAAAGTGTTTTGTCCAGAGTGCCTCTCTTGAACCCATTCTGTAGAAGGTATGATGACAGAGTGTCATACCATGCTCTGGGGCTTGATGGAGTCCATAGAGAGCCTTGTCTAGCTTGTAGACTCTATCTGGATACTTGTAGTCCTCAAAACCAGGAGGCTGACACACATAGACCTCCTCTTCAATTGTGCCATATAGAAAAGCAGACTTCACATCCATTTGATACACTTTAAAACCTTTGAAGCTTGCATAAGCCAAAAACAGTCTGATGGCTTCAATTCTTGCCACTGGAGCAAATACATCATCATAATCTATGCCTTCCTCTTGAGTGTACCCTTGTGCTACTAGTCTTGCTTTGTTCTTGATGACTATCCCTCTCTCATCCTTTTTGTTTCTGAACACCCATCGTGTACCAATGGCTCTCTTTCCTTTAGGAAGATCAACAAGTGTCCATACGTTCTGAATCTTGAATTGTAGCAGCTCCTCCTGCATTGCCTCGATCCAGGATGAATCTTTCAATGCTTCTGATGCCTTTTTAGGTTCTAGCTGAGACATGAAACAGGCATGTTCAAAAGCAGCTAGACTGAATTCAAGAACTGCTTGTTCAGCAGCAGCAGTCTCATTTTGAACCATTTTCCTTGTTTGCACAGGTGTACGTGGATCACCCATTATTTGATTGAGAGGAAGATGCTTGTGAACTCTGAGTGTAGGCTCTCTTTCTGTCTGAAAAGAAGATCCAAGGTTTGTATCATCTCCATCAGGACCAGTGGATGGTTCAGCATCTGGAACAGCTTGACTTGAATCTGGGACTGTTGCCCTTTGTGTTGGAGCTGTTCTCTCAGGAGTTGGGAATTGCACTTCAGTGTCTGGATTTGAATCATGTAGAGCATTCAGAACCCCTGGAGGGTCACAAGACAGAAGTGGTATAATTGTATACTCATCCCAACTGTTTGAATCTGCAGCAGTTTGAAACTTTGTGCCAACAGCTTGATCATTTGTGCTACCAGCATGAGAATTTGCATTGACAGCATGAGAATTTGCGTTGACACCTTCAATACTGTTTGCATCAGCTTCTGCAGTATACTCAACAAAGCTCAAAGAATTTGTTAGTGAATCTAAATCAAACAACCAATCAGGACCAGTGCCTTTGACATTAGCAGTATTTTCATTAAATTCAACATTGGCACTTTCTTCAATGGTTTTAGACACACTGTTATATACTCTATAGGCTTTGCTTTGATATGAGTATCCTACAAAGAAACCTTCTTCAGCCTTACTTTCAAACATCCCTAAGTGAGTCTTAGTGTGAAGAATGGTGCATGGACAGCCAAATGACTTGAAAAAGGCTATTAAGGGTATTCTATTATGAAATAACTCATATGGAGTTTTCCCTTGTGATTGAACAATATGAACCCTATTTTGAACATAACAGGCTGTGTTGACTGCTTCTGCCCAGAAGGTCATTGGCAGTTTTGAATCAGCTAGCATGGTTCTAGCAGCCTCAATCAATGTTCTGTTCTTTCTTTCAGCTACACCATTTTGCTGTGGTGTTCTTGGTGCACTATATTGCCTAGCAATACCTTTGGACTCACAAAAGCTGTTTAGAATGTGATTACTCAGTTCCATTATCTGATCTTATCACCTTAACTTTTGAATTGGATTGGTTTTCTATCTTAAGAATAAATGACTTAACTAGCTCAGCAGTTTCATCTTTAGACCTAAGAAAGTAAACCCAAGTAAATCTGGTGAAATCATCAACAATAACTAAACAGTAGGCCCTTTTATTGAAACTCAAAACAGATGTTGGACCAAATAGATCCATATGAATAAGCTGAAGAGCAGATGAGATTGAATTTACTTCTTTGGCCGTATGAGAAGTTTTGTGTTGCTTGCCTTTAAGACATGCTACACAATGATCATCACATATGAACTCCTTTTGTGGTAAACCTCTTACCAGATTCTTTTTTACTAACACATTCATGGACTTGAAGTTCATATGACACATCCTTCTATGCCAAAGAGCAGACTCATTGGATGATGCTTTGGATATCAAACAGCTTAAAGTATTTGATTTGGATAAAAGTTCTGTGTCCAAACAGTATACATTGTCCTTTCTTGGTGTTCTTAGTAAAACAAGATTTTCAGGAATTTTAAAATCTTTTTAAAGGACAATGCACTCAGAATCTGTAAACAAAACAATATTTTGTTTGTCACAGATTTGAGAGACACTCAATAAATTATACTTAAGCTGTTCAACATACAAAACATCATTGAAAATCATGTTGCCTGCATTAACAGTACCTTTACCTATAACCTTACCTCCTTTGGAGTTGCCTCCAAATGCAACAAATCCTCCATCAAAGCCTTTGAAATTTGACAAGCACTCAGAATTGCCTGTCATGTGCCTAGAGCATCCACTGTCCAAATGCCATCTTGTTTTATGTGGTGACCTGTGGTTGCCCTGCACAAATAAAAGCTTAGTTAGTAGTGGAGTAAACCCAAACCAAGTTGGTTTTGGGTTGTCCTTGTGCATTAACATAACTAAATACTGTTTTGGATTTCTTATACTTAGTAAGATCCACTGATGGATTTTGTGGAGAGTACTTAGTAAGCACATGAGGTATCCAGGTATTTTGTCTATCCTTTCCAGTCACAGTCTCAGATGATCCATTACCAGTCCCAATTTTGACCCTACCAGTCTGAATTGAGTCTGTAGTGCTAACAGCTTGAGAATTTGCACTAGCAGTCTCAACTTTAGACTTGGCAGTTTCAACATTTTTATCAACAGGTTCACCTGAGTTTGTACCTTTGACACACCATATTTGTTTAAAATTTACCTTTGGTTTAGCTAAAACTTGTTTTTGGTGTGTGGACTGTTTCTTATTAACTTTTGTGAACGTGTGATCTACTGTTTTCTTTGGAACTGATGCAGTAGGAGGTTTGGCCTTTGGATTCTTTGAATTTTGAGAGTTTTTCTTTGGATGTTTCACAGTCTGTTTTGCAACAGATGGTTTATAAAAACAATCTCTGGCCAAATGATCCTTTCTGCCACAATGAAAACATTTTTTGACTGTTTGAATTGGAGAACCAGTTTTATTTGACAATTTCTAGTTCTTGTTCCTCTGATTTCCCTTTACCTGCTGTTGTTTGGGAAACTTTTGGACACCATGCTTTTGGCATGTGCAGACTGGAACATTTTTACCCTTTCTATTATTCTTTGAAGAAGATGAAGTGTTACAGTTAGAAGGTACAGAAAACTGTGGAGCAGCATTGCACTCACTCATCTTCTCCTTTCCTTTCTTATTGGGGGCTTGGATTGCTCTAGGTGCACTCATTATTTTGTGTTCTTTCTCAACTGCTGTGCACTCACAGTCTCTATGTTGAATCTGATCTTCTTTAGATTCAGGACTATTATCAAGGATAGGATCTACAGTAGTCATAGACTCATCTAATGGTTCATTGACAAGCCTATCAGCAACCTCACTCATTGGATGAATGTATTTGTTATTGTATGAAGGTGGAGTAGCTCTGTAGCCTATGCCTTCTTTGGGATTAACCTGAGATTTCACCCTATCTTTAAATTGGACTTCCATTAGGTGTTCCAGCATTTGATTGGCCAATTTGAAGTTACCTAGATCTATATTGACAGATTCTAGTTTCTTATTAGCCTCTAACACCTTTTGTTCAGTCTCTTCTACCTTTTTATTTAGGGATTCTATTTTCTTATTTAGCTCCTTTTTCTCCCACTCATGATATGTTATATCATGTCTCATTTGAATCTCATTATCCTTATAGTCATTGATCTGTTTTTCAAGATCTTCTATGGCTTGCATGTATTCATATCTCCTCTCTTCCATCTTAGCTAGAGATTTGCACATGCTCTCATTATGATCTCTGTACTTTTTAACCATATTTTTGCATGTTTGAGAGCAGAGTTTAGAAGTTACCTCAGATGGTAGTTCAGTGGAGGAGACATTTGATGTTTCTGCCATTAGAGCTTGATTTTGAAACTCTTCCTCTATCTGATCACTCCAGTCAAACACATTGTCTTCTTGAGAGACAAGGGCTTGTGATGATGAAGCTTGATTAGTCTGTTGAGGCCTTGATGATTGTTGACTTTGAGATCTGCATTCTCTGGCAAAGTGGCCAAGTTTGTGACATTTATAACACTCAACTTTTGACTTATCAAAAGCTGGTTTGCCTTCTGTTCTGGCTTGAAAGTTAGTCCTGCCAGTTCTTTTAAGAAACCTTTTGGCCCTCATGGTCAGCATTGCATGTTGCCACTTCAGATCCATCTCTTCAAGATCATCTGGATGAATCTGTTCTAGATCTTCAGCATTTAGTGCAAACAATCCATCATTGGCAACAAAAGCCTCATAGTGAGCTTCAGTAGAGTTACCATCACCACCTGAAAAGGAATCACTGCAATTAGATTTTTTCTGATGACATAAGTGCAGTATTGTAATTATAAGAAAGAGATTTCTTTTTAGTATCAATCTCAGTCTCAAACACTCTCAGACTATTGTACAAATCATCTAGGTCTATTTCATCAAGAGTGTCTTTTGTTCTCCATTGAGCAGCATAAACTGTCCATTCTTCTCCAAGAGATCTGAGAAACTTTCTGTTGACCTCATCTTGATCCAGGCTGACTTTTGCACTTTCCAGTTCACTTATCAGTTTGTTGAACCTGTCAAAGATTTGAGTAAGGTTTTCATTCTTGCCACCAGAAAAGTTTTCATACTGCTGTTTCAAAAGATCCTTTTGATTTCTCTTGGTACTGGCATTACCAGCAAATCTTTTCACTAAAGCATTCCAAAGAGAATGAGCAGTATAAAAATTTTTGAAATGTTGATAAGCATTAGGAATGGCTATTTGTAAAAGTGTAAGAGCTTTCACTTCATTCATTCTAGCCTTTCTTTCAAGTTCAGTCTTTGGAGGAGTTTTGACTGGTTTTCCCTCATCCTCAAGTTCTGGATCAACTATAGGAGGAAATTCAACATATGGCATAATCAATGAATTGAATATGCTGTTGAATCCTGAGTTTCCACATCTCAAACTCAGTGGGCTTGAGCATAGGCACTTTGAGTCCTTGCCCAGATCCACTGCTGCTATTATCAAATTCCATTGCAAAAGATTAAAAATTTAAAAGAAAGCTTTCGACTTTGAAAAACAAAGAACGACCTATGGCTCTGATACCACTTGTCAGGATCTAAACTTAACTACCTAAGATTAACTGATTTGAATTGATCAGAGTGTAAACCAATAATCTTGTATTAAATCAAAGTCTAATTAAGAAGTTTGCGGAATAACACTTAATTATTTTGATAAAAGCTTTCAGAATCAATAACAAATAAACTCAGGTAATAATCTAAACTGCTTGTATTGCTGAATCAGAATGATTACAATCACCTCTAATCTGTTGGATTAGACGAAGAACACAAATTGTTCTTAGGGTTTACAACCTTAGAGGCTTATGAAAACTTAAACAAAAAGCAATTACAACCTTGAATATGCAGAAACTTCTTATACAATAGAAAAACCTATTCTATGTATTTATAATGCCTTTTGATTTGTTTTCTTGAAGGACTCTGACTTCTCTGATAGTAGATATGCTGGAATCTTTGTGTAGATATCTTTTCCTGAATATCAGCACTTTCTGTTTATGAAACCGTTGAGCAGCTTGAATCTCTTAGCAGTTTGAGCAGGGCAGCTTGAGTGAAATTACTCTGGCAGCATGAACTTTTACACTAGTAGCTTGAGATTCTTCAACTAACAGCATGAACTTTGTAATTACATGTGAAATTAAGTTTCTACCAATCAATCAACAATATGAAATAATCAAGAACAATAAAAGGAATTAACACTGACCGAATGATTATATTGAAGAACTGATGATTACAAAATGATGATTGAGAATATTCGTGAACAGTAGCTCCTTTCTCTGAATTGAATGCGTACAAATGATAACTGTCAGATCTATATTAAAATAGAAAGTCAAAGATACTATTTATACAATTCTACTAACTATCAAAGAAATACAAAATAGCCCCTAGACTTTGATTTCATCAACTAAAACATATCTAACATTCTCCCCCTTTGATGAAAAGAGCAAAGTCTTTAAATCGATAAGCCCAGCTTTTGTTCAAATCTTCTAACACTTTTACGATCCGAGAGCCTCCATTCAATCTTCGAAATAAACTCAACCATGAGTCTTCGGTCGTTAACAGATAAAGCTCCTTTCTTCGTCTTTCTTTTCTGATCTGCTGCAAGCTTACCTTTCAAACCACTTAAAACTTTAATCAGAGTTCCATCTGAAAACTTGTTCAGCTCTACACTCCTCGTTGCTCTTAACTTCTTATTCCGATCTTTATACATGACTGCTGGATGCTTCACCATGATCACTTGAAATTCTTTCAGCTCACCAGCAAATTTGATATCTCTGTGAGGTGCTGTCATGTTGATCTTCCTCATGCCACGTTCAACCCCTATCTGTAGATCTTGCACTGACATTAATACTAACTTGGTATGCATGAAGTGAAACAGTGTTTTAAGTGCAAATCTACAGTGTTCATTTCGTTTATTTCTGCACAATTCATCAAAAAGATCTTCAATTTCTACCAGGTGCATGTTGAACATATCAGCTTCCGTGAACACATAGGTATTTCCATCTGATCTAGTGACAGTGAACTTTGGATAAAAAATCTTGACAAATCTTTCCTTTTCAATCTTCACCAGGTCGACTATTCTGAATTCACTTTTGACCTTCTCAACCTCCTGTGTTTTATTTCTCAGAAAACTGGCATAGTTGACCGGATTAGGCATGTTCGGCTCTAGTACTCTAAATAACTTGTGGAATGAACATGGAGCTTGTTTCTTGCAAAAGATCCGTTTCTCCAGAATATCTTCAATATATGGCATCTTGTTTCTTTTTCTAATGAACTCTGCCGATCAATTTTCAGGAAGCTCAAGTTTCTTCACCTTCTTTTTGCTGATCTCATCCTTATTCAGCAATGTCAGCATGTCTTGTATTTCTCTCTGAACCACTTGTTGAGCTTCAAATCTAAGTCTATGTTGTTTCTTAGATTCATCGGCAAGCACATACTCGTTGAAAAACCTATCCATCACTTCAACCTCATTCAGCACAACCTTTTCTTGAGCCACACTGCTCTCAACTTGAAACTCTTCACATTCCTCTTTAACTTGTACAACCACCTCAGGCTTTTCAACCGTTGGTGTCGATTCAGTGTCTTTCAAAATCTCCTCAACTAACCCTTCCTCCTCCTCAATCCTTTCAGCTCTGAAATCAACATCAGTCAAAGCAATTATATCATCATCTTCTGATACTTCAATATACTCCTCCCTCTCTTCTCCTATACCTTGAATACTTAGCTCATGACTCTTCTGTTGAACGTCTTCATCTGAATCAATATATTCAACAAAGTGATAAATATCAGACTGAATGTTCAAAAGAACTGGAACATCTTCATGAAGAATCAAACCCAGCTCTCTTTGTTCACCAGCTGATTCTTTAGACCCCCCAGCTTCTCTCTCCTGAACTTCCGGCTCCTTTTCTGGGTATGTAATCATTAATACCCAAGGTGTTGGTTCATCAAGCTTTCTCCTCTTCTCCCCCTCATGAGGAGCATCATCGGAGTCCTCATCATGCTCATCATGTTTCCTCTTGGATGAGGAAGCTTGAGCCTTGCAAGTTTCTTCTACTGCAGCCACCCTTTCTGATAGATTACCTAACGTTGTTATCACTGTTCTTTCCAAACTTATCATGCGTTCTCTCATCTCATCAAACTATTCAAATACAAAGTCCTGTAATTCTTCTTTTAATTCTTCAATAGCTTGTTTTGATTCAGACTGCTTGACCGATTCCTCTGCAACATCCTTCCCCTTTAAAATCTTCTAGATGTTAGACATCTGTGCCATGACCTCAGCTAATTGAGTAGATACATGTGTGTTTACTCCAGACACAGCTTCATTCAATGCTTTTGTCAACGTTGATTCAGTAACAAATGGGGATAATGTCACCACTGGGTCACGTAGACTTCCAGTTGTCACAGTAGTCAAACTTGTATAAAGTACTTCTGTGTGGCCAGTGCTCAAAGTTGGTAAAGTTGTTTCTCTGACTGGACTTCCACCCTCTTCAAGTGACGGAGCAACAAATGCTTCCGTAACTGAGGATGTTCCAGTGGGAACACGAAGTTCAACCACACTAACTTCAACAAATGAAGGTGACTCGGGTGTCCTAAGTTTTATAGGAGCTAGACTCAGTGATTGAAAAGAAGTCGTACACACGGGCAGTTGTGCACTTGTTTCAATATCCATTAAGTCTAATTGACTTTCAGATAGATTGTATGGTTCATCCCTGTGTTCAATTGAAACAGTCTCCTGTTGAGAGGAGACTGAGTGGATAGGTGGGTGTGCAATTGTCAGTGGGATACTGACTTGTTCAATGCTAACTCTCATAGGAGAGCTAACAGTAGATGTGGTTAATTCCCGGCTTTCTAGGGTAATGGTATCCCTCAGACTCTCTTCAGCAATTTCTACAATATCTATCATCATTCCATCTCCCTCATGATGATCACCTCCATCATCACCATCATCATCATCATCATCTCCTTCTCCTTCTTCTTTTTGAATATCTGACAACATTCTCTCAGAATCTGATTTTTCAGCTTCTTCCTCACCACCCATTACACTAACATCTCCCTCACTCTCAGAATGGGCAACCTGAACTTCAGCCCCTTGCTGATGTTCCTCTATTCTTAAATCTCCTGGGCTAAGAGATCCCGGTTCCTGGGTCTCTATCGGAGCATGATCTATCCTATACAGTCTCACATTCTCACTCTCTTGATCCGCATATTTAAGCAATGACTCTGGAATTGGCATAATATTTGCATTTGGTGAGTCCGGCACTTCGTGTAAGCTCATCATAACATAATCCGGACATCGCTGAGAATTGGCTCGCTTCGGAATATTTTCATTAGCACGAAGAATCCCTCGGATAAGAATCTGTATGAATCTCTGAAGCGAAACAAATTTTCTTGCTCTATTTGTAGTTTTTGCAAGAACAATCTCTTTTAAATCCTCCCATATGCACTGAGCATAATCATAATGCTTGTTAAATGCTATCCCATGAAATATCCTCAAGCAATGAATGCTGCATCTGTCAACGCCTGTGTGCTTTGAAGTCATACATCTATTTATGATTCCAAAGAGTGTATACCATTCTCCATTTAAGCCATTCCTATGAAACTTTGAGCTCTTTGGTAGTGGCTTTGAGTAGCCCAAGCAGATTAAATCATGTACCAGCTCCTCATCTGAAACAAATTCTTCAAAGTCAGCCAACTCTGGGAAGTTAATTGTGTCTATACGTCTAGGAAGAAATAGATTGTGACGAAGTCTGGCGAGAGTGATTTTTGTCTTGAACTGGTCTATTGTCACTTTAAAGTGATGATTGCCGTCAGCAGGAACAAATTTGACGGTGTGCCAAAATTGTTGTAGATACACTTGTGGAATAGACGGTTTGTATTGAAGTAGATAACCTAATGGATGGCCTTTTAGAATGTCAACAATGATAGGATGACTCACTTTAATAACCTTGGTATCTAGACGATGGTTATTATCTCGAAAAGGAAGGCCATGTTTAGGTATTACTAACTGGTCTCGAAAAGGAAGGCAATCTAGACGGGCAACTGAAGTAGACCGAACAGGGGTAGATACAAGGGTATGATTTGATGATGAATGGGAGTCAGAGGAATTGGAGTTCTGAGATTGTACTGAAGATGCCATTTGAACACCTGTAAAAATAAGAACATCATGTTAGTCAGATCATGTACACAAATGACAACCTTCAAAATGTAGAAAAATTGTAACATTTTATCAGAATTTGTAAAAACTTGTGATTTTCTTTTTAAGGCATCGGGATTCCGGACAATAATAGATAATTATTGAAAGGACTCCAGAGTCAATCGTTTAGAGACCAATGTTAGAAAAACACAAATTTATAACAATTTCTTTAAAAAATGTGACATTTTTCTTAAAACATAAAAAAATTCCACACTTAGAAAAATTTTCTGTTGAAACTTGAATAAAACTACAAGTTTCTCGAATGACTCTTGAACAATGTCGGGTGACACATGAAACAACTCGAATAAGCCTATACACAACTCGAATGATTTATACATGAAACTCGAATAAGCAATGACACAACTCGAACAGTGCTTGATTCAACTCGAATGAGTCTTGAAAATTCTCGAATGGAAGACATGTTCAACTCGAATGAAATATGTACTAAACTCGAATGGAACATTAGAATCTACCACTCAACTCGAATGACTAAGTCTTTTTGTTGATAAGAACATTGTCCCAACTCGAATAAGCTTTAAGCAATTATGTTCTGATAATTTTCTAAGTGTTACACACTTGTCAACTCGCATGATACACAAATGTTTCTCGAATATTATTGCTCTTAACTCGATGCAACTCGAATGACTTATGATGCAACTCGAATGACTTATGATGCAACTCGAATGACTTATGATGCAACTCGAATGACTCTTATTGCAACTCGAATGACTCTTTTGATCGAGAAATACCATTTTATTTTATTACAAGTCCAATACTCACTGATTTGATGAATTTAAGTTCAGAGATCTTTTTCAGTGTTTTAAAACTTGTACCCCCCTCGAAAATGTATTTTAAACACATTTGATTTACTAAACTTTGAACAAAAACAACTTTAAAGTTGTTAAAAATTCAAATTTCAGATTATTGATGAACTCGAAACTGTTTCATTATGAAAATCAATGATTCTGTTTGTGTGATGTAAAAATGACTTATGAAAGTTCAGATTCATGGTCATATTACCAATACGAACTTCATCACACAATTAATTTCAATTTCATGAAACAATATTAGGATTCTCCATTAATGCTCAAGAACACAAACAAAAAATACGAACACATAGTTTCAAACAACTCACACTGAACATATACACTAAAAATATAAACAATCAAACTGAAATAAAGAACTTTTACTCACAATATTGATGAAAAGATATCGGTTGTGGGTTTGAGGTTTCTTAGAAGTGAAGAAAGCTTTTTGGAGAAGATGAAGGAATAGAATTTCCGAAAAAATGATTTGAATTTGAAAATTCAAATTTATAGTCAAACTAACCGGCCCATTTTAATTTTTCAAATTTGAAAACACCCGGCCCATCATCTAAACCAAATTAGCCCACTAATTATCTTTTCAATCAAATATTGTGACTAAGAAAAAAAAACAAATATCAAGATAAAATTTGAATTTCAAAACAAATTTTAACACCACACAAAACAAAACAAAAAAATTCTGTTTTACAAAAAAAATTTTAAAATAGACTTAAAAAAAATATACACACTAAAAAAAAAATTTTGCACATAAAACAAAACAAAAAAATTGAAAACACACAAAAAAAAATTAAAAATATTAACAATACTCATTTGCTCCCCCTTGAATTTCTGAAAGTTGCTCCCCCTCAAATGGATATTCATTTTCTCAGCTCTACTCCCCCTACAAAATAACAGATAATGTTTATCAGATTTACTCAAAATCAGATAAATTTCTTTTCTGCTCTCCCTGCACATGACAATCCAGATCTTGTTAAATTCCAAAGAATATAAACTTTTTATGATTCATGAATTTAACATCAGATAAAAATCACTAAAAAATTGAAAATTTTAAAATTATATTTTGAAACTACTGAATTATTAAATCTTAACGATTCAACATACCTAATTTGTATACCAAAAAATTAAACCGCTTTTCATCTAACGCTTTGGTAAACAAATCAGCTAGTTGATATTCAGTAGGTACAAAATATAATTCTATATTTCCATTTTCTACATGATCTTTTATGAAATGATACCGAATGTCAATGTGTTTTGTTTTTGAATGTTGCACCGGATTTGATGCAATAGCTATTGCGCTCTGAGAATCACAATATATTGGAATTTTCTTTGGTGTAAACCCGTAATCACGTAGTTGGCTCTTCATCCACAACACCTGAGAACAGCAAGAATATACAGCATCGTATTCTGCTTCAGCTGTAGACAATGACACACAATGTTGTTTCTTGGATGACCAACATACGGGTTTGTCACCTAAGAACTGTACTGCTCCAGACGTACTCTTTCTGTCCATCTTATCACCTGCGTGATCAGCGTCAGAAAAAGCAGTCAGATTAAATGAAGATTCTCTAGGATACCACAAACCAAGAATTGGAGTTCCTTTGAGATATCTTAAAATTCGTTTCGCAGCTGTTAAGTGTGATTCTTTAGGATTTGCCTGATATCTAGCACAGACACATGTAGCAAACATAATATCTGGTCTACTAGCTGTTAAATACATTAATGACCCAATTATACCTCGATAATGAGTTACATCTACAGGTTTCCCTGAGATGTCCGCATCGAGTTTTGACTTTGAATCCGGAGCCATGGGAGTTTTCATAGGAGTACTATTGACCATGTTAAATTTCTTTAACATGTCTTGTATATATTTTGACTGATTGATAAAAATACCATCAGTTAATTGTTTTACTTGTAATCCTAAGAAAAAATTTATTTCTCCCATCATGCTCATTTCGAATTTTTGGGACATTAAAAATGCGATTTTTTTACAAAATTCTGGATTTGTAGACCCAAATATTATATAGTCTACATATATTTGTATAATATGATATCTGACCCCTGACGTTTTATAAACAGGGTTGTGTCAACTGCACCTTTTGTAAATCCACATTTCAACAGATATGTTGAAAGTGCATCATACCAACCACGAGGTGCTTGTTTAAGGCCATACAGTGACTTATCTAAAATATATACATGATCAGGTTTCGAAGGATCAGTAAATCCTTCAGGCTGATATGTATATACTTCATTTGTTAGTTCCCCGTTTAAAAACGCAGTTTTAACATCCATTTGATATACTGTAAAATTTTTATGAGCGGCAAAAGCTAAAAACATTCTAATTGCTTCAATTCGTGCAACTGGTGTGAATGTTTCATCATAATCAATCCCTTCTTGTTGGTTGTATCCTTTGGCCACGAGACGAGCTTTATTCCGAATGATGACACCATGTTCATCTTTCTTGTTTTTAAAGATCCATTTCGTGCCTATAATGGATTTGTCTTTTGGGTGCTCAACAAGTCTCCAGACCTTTAACCGTTCGAACTGGTTCAGTTCGTCTTGCATCGCCACAATCCAATCAGCGTCCAGAAGAGCTTCTTTTACATTCTTGGGCTCTATTTTACTTAATAAATTTGAAAATAAGCATTCATTAATAGTTGCCCTTCTGGTTTGGACTGACGCGGATGGATCACCAATGATGTTTTCTGTGATTTCTTGTCCACTTAACAGTATGTGGAAACGGTTCTATTGGGTCTTGGTTGGGATTGAGATCTAGATATGGTTCGGGAGTTACTTCAGATGTTGTAGGTGGGACATCTGAGGTAGGAGCTTCTGAATGTTCAGAAGTAATGGGGGTTTCAGAAGAACATGGAGGTTCAATTGGTTGTACAATCTCAGTAGTCGACTGCACATTTGCTGTTGAGGCTTCTCCAGTTTCTTCTGAACTTTGTTGTTGAGAAAGATCAGAGACTATGACTGGATCTTCAGTAATCCTGTCAGGCACCAAATTTAGAACATTAGATTTGGGCTTTTCAAAATAGTCTTCATAAAAATTCTCAGACAACTTATATAATTCTGAGTGTTCAGCATTTTGTTCAGTTGACTCCAATGAAGTCTGCGTATTAGGTTCGGGTCCTGAAGAGGTGTGTTCAGAAGCCATTACCACTCCTTCGTCGAATTTGACATTCACGCTCTCGTTGACTGTCTTGGTTCTCTTGTTGTACACTCGAAAGGCAACCGACTCTTTTGAATACCCGATGAATATTCCTTCATCTGCCTTTTGATTAAACTTTCCAAGATTGTCTTTATCGTTTAGAATAAAGCATCTGCAACCAAAGACATGGTAAAATTTAATATTAGGTATTCGTATATTAATCAGTTCATAAGGAGTCTTTCCGAATCTCTTATTTATTATTGAACGATTTTGTGTGAAACAAGCTGTTGCAACTGCTTCTGCCCACAAGAATAACGGTAAATTGGAATAGGCCAACATCGTCCTAGCTGATTCCACTAGTGTCCGATTTCTTCTTTCAACGACACCGTTTTGTTGTGGAGTTCGAGCAGCTGAAAACTGATGTGTAATTCCTATTGAATTCAAGAATGAGTCAAGTGATTTGTTCTTGAACTCTGTTCCGTTGTCTGAGCGGATTGTTTGAATTGTGAGTTGCAACTTTACTTGTATTTTCCGGATGAAGTCTATGATCGTTTCGGTTGCATCTGATTTGGATCTCAGGAAGAAAACCCATGTATATCGTGAATAGTCATCAACTATCACCAATATATATCTTTTCTTGTTTATGCTTTGTACTCTCATTGGTCCACACAAATCCATATGCAGTAATTCCAGTGCTCTCGTGGATGAGTGTTCTGTTTTGGATTTGTGTGTGGCTCTTGTCATCTTTCCTTTTTCACATGCCGCACATAACTGCTCTTTTTGAAATTTGAGCGTTGGCAGCCCTTTAACTAACCCCTCTTTTGCTAGGTTGGTTAACTCATTGAAGTTCAGATGTGAAAGGCGACGATGCCACAGCCATGCTGTTTTAGATGTAGCTTTTGACAATAAGCAGATATCTTTCTTCAGATTAATCGAGGCTAAATCAATGGAGTACAAATTTGTTTTCCTGTTCCCTGCCAAAATTTCTTTTCCTTCTCCGGATCTGATGCTGCACCGATTGGCTTTGAAATTGACTTCTAACCCTTTATCACACAACTGTCCAATACTAAATAGATTGTGTCCAAGACCATCAACATAGAAGACCTTTTGGATGGTGATTTTGTCGTATTTGAGACTTCCGTATTCTTTGATTGGACAAAACTGATCATTTCCAAATCTGACCGTCCCACAGAACTTTTCTACAAAGTCCGTGAGTGTGTCTCGTTGTCCGGTCATATGTTTGGAGCATCCGGAGTCAAGATACCAGACATGGTTTACCTATAAGACGAAGTAGCACATGAGGTACCCACTTGTAGTTGGGTACTTTTGTTTTAGGTAAATCATGCACAGTATTATTTGTTTTTCTAACAGATATGGCTTTTAGCTTATCATTTGAAGTTATTTTAGGTACCCACTTTTGAACTGTTCTTTTAGGTATCCATTTTTGTACAATTCTCGGTGGAATTGTTTTTGAAATATTTTTCTTTGGAACCTTTTTCTGTTCATAAAATGGGTCCTTTTTCTTCGGTTGCCATACGAGCTTATTAGATTTAACAATTGCAGGCTTACAAGCACAAGAATTCAAAGCAATTAAGTCCGTTCTTGACAACTTTATACAAGAATTATTAACAAGATTATTATTACAGACAGAATGTTCTATTTTGCTATTTTTATCTGTAACATTTTTGTCCTTCACGCGCCACTCTTGTTTTATACTCTTGTTTTTCTGTTCTCTTTTCTTCTTTCGCCAAACTTGTTTTCTCGAACCGTTCACAATGATATCTGACATAAAAAAAAGTATGAGAATTAGTAGATTTAGATACTCGTTTCTTCTGTAAGTTTTTCATACCTTTTGAAGATTGGACTTTACGTGCAATTGAGTCCGCTGATGAAGATGATTCACCTTTTTCAAAGTTAGGAGACTGAACAATAATTTTTGTTTTATCCTTCTTTTGTTGTAATGATGGTGAATTTTCAGATGATTTTAAAGAATCTGTAGACATTCTTTGCAGAATTTTAACAGGTTCTTTATTGTCATGTGATTGTTTGTTAGGCAAAGGTTTGATAAATTCACCAATTTTATCAAACATTTGATCTAATGAATTAACGTCAGATTGCATGTACAGATCAAATTCTTTTTCTGAATTTATAGAATCTAGAGAAGTAGATGATTGTGGATCAGACAACTTTATGTTTTTAGGCTGATCTTGCAACATTTGTTCCATTTTTCTTAATCCAGCCTTGAGAGGTCCATTCTCTTTCTCAAAATTTTTAATTTTCAATTCTAGATCAGAATTTATCTGTTCTAAAATTGAATTTGGCAAATATAATTTTTGAGATTGAGTAGGTAATTCAGACAAATCCTTTTCAGAATAAGTTTGAATGTACTCTTCTTTAGTATCAAGAATATTACTTGTTTCATTTATTCTGGTATAATCACCAGAATTTTGCATTTTGTCTGATCGTAATCTTTTTATTTCTTCGCTAGATTCTACTTCTTCAGATGCTTTCATAAATGTCATTTTTAATCCTAAATTCATGTATCTGACATCATATAGTGTTGGTGAACTAGATATTGCTTTTGTCAGATACTTAGGATTTTCCCAACCAATTCCAGATTTAGAGTTATAAAATTTTGTGTCTTTTGGTTGATTTAAATAAATTGTTTGATCTGTTTGCCCTCTTTTGATAAATTCATCCTCCATCTTCTTTATTTTCTCATAAAGTTTAGTTCTTTCTTCAAAAATAGCATGATATTTTACAGAAAAGTTTGAGGCTTCTAATTCTGCTATTCGCAGTCTTTCTTGTAAATCAGATATCTTGTGATTAAGATTGAGTATATTGCTTTGAAGTTCTCTTTCCTTATCTTGTAAGTCTGAGACCGCTCGTAAAGCTAATGCTTTATCTTTGGAAAAGTCTAGAACTAAGTTGTGTTCATTTCGAAGTTTGTTTTCCAAAGAATGAACATTTTTCTTTTCTGCTTTTAATGATTTTTCAAACTTTTTAAAGCATAAAGGCCATATTAGTTAGTTTTTCTTCTAATATACATGATTCATCAATATCAGAGTCTGAATTAGAATGTACCTCCGGTTTGTCTGAACCATCTGAGTTTTCAGACTCTGAATCTTCATCATTTTCAGCTTTATTTTGGCCAGTTGCCATTAATGCAACTTCTTCTGTTTCTTCTTCTTTATCAGACTCAGATTCTTTTCTTTCTGCATCCTCTTCATCAGTCAATCCAACCCATACCTCATCTTCAGCTATCATTGCTGATTCACTTAATTCAGATTCATTGAAAATTTCTGATTTAAAACAAATATGAGCATCTTCATCCAAGATGTCATCATCTTCTGATAACTGCAACCAATGGTCATCCTCCGCCATAAGAGCTTTGTCTGACTCTTTTTCTTTGGCTAAGAGAGCCTTTCTTGTATAGTAGTTTGAGTTTTTGACTACTGGAGATCTGCATTCACGGGCATAGTGACCTGGTTTTCCACAGTTGTAGCATTTCTGTTCCGACTCTTTCTTAGCTGACTTATCTGACTTTTCATATTTGTCAGTCTTTCGTGCACTACTTTCTCCAGATTTCTCATATTTATCCTTTTTCTCAATTTTCCTTGAGCCTGTTTTATAGCGCATCTTGTTGTTGGTTGGCTTTCTGTAAAATTTCTTTTTAAATGCTTTTGTAAGCAATGCCATCTGCTTTTTCATCTTTTCTATTTCTGAATCAGCAGATGAATCTGAGGATTCTGATTCGGAAGATGTACTGCTGATTACAGCTCTTTTCTCCTTTTTCAGCTTGTATTTATACTTTTTCTCTGCCAGTAGAGCCAGTGGATCAGCAGTTTCTTTTTCAGCTTTCTTCTTTCCTGATATTTTCCTCAATACAACCTCTTGATAGTTGTTGAGGTTTTCAAATAGCATATGAAAATCCATTTCCTCAATATCTTTTGTTTGTTGGATAATCATAGCATATTTTTCCCATTCAGGATTTAGAACATTTAGAAATTTGACATTGATGTCCAGGTTGGACTTTGTCACTCCGTTTCTTTTCATTTCACTTACCAAGTTCACAAACCTGAGGTAAGTGTTTTCCAAAAGTTCACCTTCACGAGCTCTGAAATTCTCAAACGTCATTAGGCTGTTTCTAGCCCTATTTGTGGCAGCTCTGTCAGATCCCCTCATGATTGTGCATACTTCATCCCAAATTGACTTAGCAGTCTTTGTATTTGTTAGGCAAGTGTAAATATCATTGGGGATTGATATCAACAGTAACTTTCTGGCAGTCTTGTCCCCTAATTTTCTCTTCTTTTGGGCCTCTGTCAGGTTGGTGACCTCAACAGTCCTCGGTGGAATTAGGGGATTACCAGTTGGTACTCCTGGGATCGTTTCCATGAAAGTGGCTGGTCCTTCAGTTAAGGATTTCAGCATCTCTTCGGACAGATAATGAAAACTGATAAATTCAAGAAACCTCTCCCTCCATTAAACATATTCACCCCTGTATAAAATTGGGGGTTTGGTTTCGGATCCCATTGCCAGTGCGTCTTTAGACATATTGATTGATCTTTTGGGAAACTTGTCCAAGATCTGATGAACTCCGATTGAGATTGAAAATTTTGATCACACTTTGAAACACAGATTAGTACTGAAATCTACAACACAGTAACTTGTTAGTAGCAATAATCAACTTGACTCAGACAATGAATAGACTTGATGTTGATGTATTGCAACAATCTCGATTAATGTGTGTGTCAAACTCGAATGATCTAAGTATTAAACTCGAATGAGTTTTGAGTGAAACTCGAATGGGTGTAGTGTGAAACTCGAATGAGTTTAATGTGAATCTCGATTGACTCTTGTGTAAAACTCGATTGAGTCTTGTGTAAAACTCGATTGAGTCTTGTGCAAAACTCGATTGAGTCTTGTGTAAAACTCGATTGAGTCTTGTGTAAAACTCGATTGAGTCTTTGGAGAAACTCGATTGAGTCTTCGGAAAAACTCGATTGAGTCTTCGGAAAAACTCGATTGAGTTTGTTCTGAAACTCGAGTTTGTTTAACAGACAACTCGAATATGTTTTCTGAAAAACTCGAATTAATCAAACTTGAAGGTTTGATGAGAAACTCGAGTGTGTTTGGATACAAGTTCTAACTTGAATTTCTTTTGAAAAACTCGAATAGACTTTCACCCAAACTCAAATCAACTGGTTGTCAACTCGAGTAGTGCAAGTTGTCAACTCGAATTAAAAGGTTGTCAACTCGAATATCACTTATATTCAACTCGAATAATCAAAGTACTCAACGCGAATAACACACAGGATGTGTATATTTCGAGTTTCTTAATATTTTCAGCTTTTTCAAGTCTGAAATTCAGATTAAATCCAAAAATTGCCCATTTTCACTCAAATTGTAATCGAATGTGAGGTTTTTGAATACAAACACTTTTTGTTAAACACCTTTGTGCAAAAATAGATCTAGGTTTGACTTTTTCAATGAAACAGTAGCCGTTTTTACACTTTTCAAAATTTAACAAAATTGCCTAGATCTTTTTCTGTGTTTTGTGAATTAATTCAAGTTTATATTCAATTGATTCGTCTATGAATCCTTTACCTTCGATCCAATTCTCACTGACAAAGATCAACAGAGTAAAAACCCTTAGTGATTTTAGGGTTTTTTCGAAAAAAAATACTCAAGAACAGTTTCGAAAATATTCAATCTCAGATCAGAAAAATTCACCCCTAAAGCTCTGATACCAATTGTGAAATTAAGTTTCTACCAATCAATCAACAATATGAAATAATCAAGAACAATAAAAGGAATTAACACTGACCGAATGATTATATTGAAGAACTGATGATTACAAAATGATGATTGAGAATATTCGTGAACAGTAGCTCCTTTCTCTGAATTGAATGCGTACAAATGATAACTGTCAGATCTATATTAAAATAGAAAGTCAATAATACTATTTATTCAATTCTACTAACTATCAAGGAAATACAAAATAGCCCCTAGACTTTAATTTCATCAACTAAAACATATCTAACATTACATAGAAAACTACTAACAGTCTGAGAAGTCTAACTAACAGTTTGAACTTACTTAGAATATTTCCCAACAATTTTTTTATTTATTATTATATTATTTTATTTTACATTTATACAATTGTTTTTATAGGAGTTAGGACTGTGCTTGATGTTGTTTTTGAATAAAATTGAAACCGAAACCAAAATGTGTCGTTTTTAAACCTAGAAACCGACTTTGTGTGGTTCATTTTTCGTGTTTTTCGTGTATTATTGTTATTTTTCTTTTTTTCTAAACATTTTTAAATTAAAAGAAAAAACCTTAAATTTATCGGGTTTTAACTCAAAGTCTACTTTAAATCAAGTAAGCTAAATAACAAAGCTAATGTAATCTAATTTGTAAATTCAATAACAAATCTAATTCGTCCCAGTGCTTATATAAAAATTATGGTTACCGTCCTTTTCACGATAAAATTACAATTACAGTACTTATAGTTGGTGTTTTGTTATGATTTTGGTCCCTTTATCCAAAATTTTTTTAAAAAAATGACGATTTTACCCTTCACTTTATTTCATTTTTGGTCCATCATCAAAATATTTCTTTTATATTTCATTTTCTTAATGATTTATTATTCTTATTAGGGTAAATTACAATTTTCGTCACTGTGCTTGTATCAGAATTATGGTTACCGTCCTTTTCACGATAAAATTACAATTACAGCACTTATAGTTGCAGTTTTGTTATGCTTTCGGTCTCTTTCTCCAATAAATTTTTAAAAATGACAATTTTACCCTTTCAATTTATCCCTAATCAAAATATTTCTTTTATATTTCATTTTCTTGATGATTTATTATTCTTTTATTATTTATTTAATATATTATCTTATTATTACTATTAAAATTTAACCGAAGTATTAAATTATTTAAGATGTTTTATTTTCATTTTTTTGACATTATTATAATTATTTTGTCATAGTTTAAGTATTTACATGACTAAGTAGTATTAATTAAAATCAACTTGTATATGACTAAATTTAATTTATTGTATTGTTGTTAATTAATGTTATTATTACTATTATTATTGCTCTTACATATAAATTTTAAATATATTTTGAACTATTTATATATTTATTTTTTAAAAATATATTTATTTATTTTATTACATTTCATTTATAAAGTTTTTAACTATTTATACATTTAATTTATTTATCTTTTGTCTTTACTTTATATAAATACTTATAAATTTAGTCTATTTTTTGTCCAAATTTATACATATATGTTTTAATTTATATATTTTAAATTTAATTTTTTTATATTTGTATAAACATTATATGTTCAATGTAACTTTAAATTAACGAAATATATTATTTAACGTGTAATCCATTCTAGTTTATTTATTTCATAAAGTTAATATTCATATAAATTACAAATGTTCAATGTATTAATCCATTAAGCATAACAAAAACTACTTACGAAGTTATAACAAAATTTAACACATTAATTATTTTATACATATAATATGTCAAATATATTTTGTTAAGTTTAACTACCTGATAAGTCTATAATTTATATGGTTTCTGAGTCATATTATGATCATTTTAACCACGGATACATCGTAAAATCCATATTATTACTCCAAGTTTGTATTTCAGGGCCAAGATGATAAAAAGAAGCAATCCGAGAGAATTCTGAGCAAATTGGGCTGAAGGGGGAGCAGCCCTGCGCTCCACACAGCGCCCAACCTGTCTAGATACGTTCCAGCACATGCCAGCTAAACCCTAGCCGCATCCGGGGCGCGGGGGGGGGGGGGGGGGGGGGGGCGCAGGCCTGCGTCTGGCCTGCACTGGTGCGGCGCCAATACGCGTTTTTCAGCCCTGGAAACCATAATTTCGATTCTCTATAAATAGTGGAAGAGGGGCAGCTTTGGAGGGGAGTCCCGACGTGTGTGCAACTGTGCCGAAGCTCTGCCGGAGTGGATCTACGATACGGGAACGAAGAAGGTGGTTCGCAAGCGATCCAATGGCTCAGATCCGTGAGTGTGACGAGCATACGATGAGCTGCTAATCCCATTAGCCGTTTGCGGAGGATCTACAACTAAGTTTACTTTACTTTAATTTCCTATGTCGTGATGTATTCGTATTGAGCTAGATCTATTATGTGTATGCAAATGATAAACATTTGGCTATAATTATGATTATGTGTGTAATAATGTATTCCCGTAATGTTTTCAGCACCTTGATGATTTTCTTATCATATACATGAAGAAACAAGCTCAATAAATGTAATATGATGAAGAAGAGACAATATGAATGTTGAGAGAAAAAGACAATATGGCGGCTCTAGCTTCTTTTCAATTGTCAACCGTGTATTTCAAAAAGCAAACCCTAGGAGCTATAATAGCTCCATTTAATTAAGTCTTACACATTGGCACTTTTGGCCCCTTGACTTTTACATAAACATAAATTACATGGAAATTAAATACAAGACAAAATACAAGGATAATAAATATTACAAAACAACTCCTATGATCGAAATAATAAATCTAACAATCTCCCCCTTTTCGATCATTTAGGAGGTCCTGGAACTCTGGCGTGGTCGGTTGATTCTCGGAGACCAAGGATGACGTCGAAGCGTCTGGTCACTTGTCTCAGATGTAGCCTTTCGTTCAGGAGTTCAATGCCGTTGAGGGTGTCCTGAATCTCTCTTGGTGAACACCTTTGTTGTGGATCTGGTTGAGCATTAAAGTCTTGAACTTTCTGTGAAAGCGCAGCTCGAACCAATCTGAGTGTACCATCAGAGTAACAGGGAAGATCCTCAAAGCGCATGAACCTTTTGTAGCCCCTGTGATTGACAAAAATGACACCCGGGCCTCCTCTGAAAATAACTCTGTAAGCCGGATGGTGGGCTAGAAGGAAGCTATCCTGTTCCGGTGCCCGAAGACCCACCTTAACCATCGCGCTCTCGATCGTCATTTGGAAGTCTCTTAGGCACATTATGATCGAGTGGCGGTTCATGCTTCGTACCAGGGCACCCAAAGCAGTCATGCGAGACATATGTCCTTTAATGCGATTTTTCAATCGTTCGTGTAGAAATTCGACGTCGTCCACATTTATGAAGTCTAAGTCATTCTCGAAGAACTCATCTATAGTGCCATCTTCTCTTTCTACTAGAAAGGCGGGGTAGTATACTTTTGCCCTTTTGCACATGGTGATAAAAATGAGTGACTTTATCTTCGATTTGGATACTTTTGACATTCTTTCCCGGAGCATCAGTTGGTAGTATTCTGCCTGTTCAGCTTTGGTAACATTTGTAAGTTCCATGAGTAGGCGTCTGCTGAAGGATCCAGGCTTCTTTCTGAATACCATTTTGAATCTTTATTCAAGGTAAGGGTTCTGAAACTGCTCCGGGGGAAACTTCTGTAAGAAATCTTTAAGGCCCTGAACGGGGGGTTCTTCGATTTCATCCTTTTTAGCTTCAAGAAGTTTTATAATAGTCCCCCGCCGTTCTTGTCACATTTGATCTTTTTCTTCCTGCGGCACTGTTTGAACCTTGACTTTTGTATAGTGGTCTACCCAGAATAAGTCATCTTCTCTATAAATACCAGGGCCTTCTGGAGTTTCATCAAAACAATCGACCCTTTTTGTTCGGGAAGACTCTGGGGGTTGGGTTTGTTGGACTGGAGGAGGGCTTGGGGATCTAGGAGGGTTCGTTGGAGATTCAGGTTCAGGCTAAGGAGTTAATAAGGGTTCGTTGACTTCGGTATCGGAATCTGAATGGGAGACCAAGATGATTTCAACCTTCTCGTGCGGCTCCTCGAATTCTACCATAGCTGTCATCGGATCCAGTGGAGCTGGACCCTCGACCATGGGCTCGTCTTCTATAAAGAGGTATTCTTGAGGCTCCTGACTCTTTTTCCCTTGACCCCTGATATTCTGACCCCTCAACTGTCTCTGCTCCCCCTATATACATGACGGGGTCCTCAAACTGTAGAGGTTCATATTCTATCATCAGTGCTTCCGTAGCCTCATAAGTTTGATCCCCAGACCTAGACCCTTGAATTTTTGTGCCTTCAGCTTCTGCTCCCCCTACAATAATCATGGAATCCTCATGATGAACCTTTTGTCGTTTCT
Organism: Centrapalus pauciflorus; assembly: GCA_020465985.1. Classification (NCBI taxonomy): domain Eukaryota; kingdom Viridiplantae; phylum Streptophyta; class Magnoliopsida; order Asterales; family Asteraceae; genus Centrapalus; species Centrapalus pauciflorus. The sequence continues at coordinate 401,945 of JAANYP010005401.1, read as the reverse complement.
CCCCCTCATGACGATCAGGGTCGTCGTGGTCGTCATGTTTCCTTTTTGGGGCTTCGGCCTGAGTGCGGCATTGGAGTTCAATAACTGCCGACTCCAGGCGATCCATTCTGGAATTAAGCTGTTCCTGGACTTGCAGAATTAGGCGGTTAAGCGCATCAATCTTGTCCGACAGCTCCGATATCTGATGATGGACTGAATGGGAACCTGGTGGGGGGCCAGCTTCGGAGGCGACACCCTTACCCTTGATGAATGAAAGAAGGGCGGAGTGACGTTCCTCGGCGGCCTCCCTTTGGGCGTCCAGGTCAGCCCGGGTAACCACTCCGGCAGCACGTAATGCTGCCGTTAGCATCTCCAGATTGATTGGGAGATGGCCGGAAGTGGACGGCGTTGATTGAGCCACTCCCGGTCTTCCTTCCGTCATTTCTGGCTCCACTAAGGGACGCTCAGATCCGGAAGTTTGTTGAGCTGCCACGGAGGCAGCTCTTGGGGATGCCACAGAGGCATCGTGCGTGGTGTGTATTTGTGGGGATGGAATCGTGAATGAAGGAATTTCGGTCACGTGGGGAGGAGTGTGACCTCTTTCAACACCGCCACTCTCCGAATGAGAGGGCGATGGAGTGTGTGGTAGATCCCCGTGGAATGAAGTGGTTTCCCTTTGAGGGGAAACCAAGTGGGTGGTGGGGGTGATTTCGACCGTTGGACGGACGGTCTTATGAAGAGGAGTCCGGCTTATAGGGCTCAGTTCACCCTCAGATGGAATTTCCCTCGCTCTGATGACAGAGACGGTTCTTTCAGAATCCGCCGTCTCTGCCGTCTCACCTACTTCTCCCTCCCTCACAATCACAGTCTCCCGCTCACCCAGACCCAGAGATTGCTGAATATCCATCCTTTCTCCCTCATGCTCACTCTCTCTTTGCTCACCTTCGGATTGGTTAGTCTCAGTCTATTCTGACTGAGACTCGTCCGGATAACTCTCCTTTATATATTCCCTTACCCGCTCCATGCCCCGAGACCTCATTAGTAGAGATAGAGGAATCTTCATTACCGGTACCGTCGGGGCCCCCTTTGGCAGAGTTAACTTTTGAATTGCCACTGTGGGGTAGACATCAGCCTCCGGACGCTCATGGATGTCATCGTCTTGATCCATTGCAAACTGAATAATGAGTTGCAGGAATCGTTGAAGAGGAATGTACTTCCTGCCTTTCTTTGTGCCCCTCTCTATATGAACTCTTCGAAGCTCTTCGAATAAAAGTGCAGCATAGTCCACGTGCCGGTCAAAGGCAATGCCGGTGAACATGGCAAGTACCTGTGCCGACGCTGAGTCATGACCTGAATGCTTTGCGGTGAAGCATTTGTTGAGCACATCGAATAGTATCCGCCAGTGGGATTGAAGGTTTTTCGTGCCAAAGTCTGATGGTTTGGAAAGAGGACCGTCATACCCTAGAGTTTGTATTTCAGTTAAGCTTTCAGAGACGGATGGGTTTGGGTCAAACACTTCACGGGTGGGAAGGTAGACTTCAGCGGGTAGATGAAGAATGTGGGGCAGATGTAGTGATTTTGACTGGAACGCAGTCAATCGTGGATGTGAAGTGAGGTGCGGGGTCGGTTACATATTTTAGCCTGTTCCAGAATTGTTGGAGATAAATCTGGGGAACAGCTATGGCAGTGGATAGTGCATAGTAGATGGGATGGCGGGTGAGGATGTCGAAGGCTAGGGTTTGGGTTTCTTTGGAGAGGATGGAAACGTCGAGTTGCCAGTTATGTGGAATGAACTCGACAAACTCGGCGCTGGGTAGGATGGATTCCTCGGGTAGTTGAGCATTGTTATTTGGGATGGGGGGATGGGGTACGGTGAGAATGATTGCGGGTTCCATCATCCTGCAAAGTGCAACAGAGTTAGAATAATAATACTTGATGATTCATTGATGTGAAGTCTAGATGAGTGTGAAATAGAAACTGTCTGATCTGTTTAGCATCGAGTCTTTATTAGTAGAATAAATTTCTACTAATAAAGTCCAAAGTCAATCGTTAAGAGACCGATGTTAGATAAGACCTTTTCACTCAAACACTAATCCTAACTCTAATCAATGGTGCACTTAGATGGAAATATTTTTGAGGTTTTTTTTTTTGAATTTATATAAAAATGTAGAAATGAAAAAATGAAAATTTTAAAAAATGCTAAGTGTTGGATTTCGGATGGTCCGAATTCGGATGAACAGTGTCACCGAATTCGGATCCGTCCGAAATCGGATGATGCATGAATGGTGTTTGGGGGTCCGAATTCGGATTGAGGTGTAAATGGGGACCGAATTCGGATGATGGGCCGAAGTTCGGATGGTGGTTTGTAAGGCAGTTGGTCCGAATTCGGATGATGTAAGAACATGCTCCGAATTCGGATGTGGTGTGGAAGTAGTGTGGTATATGCAGAAGAATGACAAGGAACCAAACTCGGATGAGGACCGAATTCGGATCCAATCCGAGTTCGGATGCATAGTGATGATGCAATGACTTAAGTTTAAATTTCAAAGTTCCTTAAGGACCGAATTCGGATCACTGAGGACCGAATTCAGATCAACAGTGACCGAATTCGGATCTACAGTGACCGAATTCGGATTTCCGAAGTTTGAAAAATTGAAAATTTTAAACTACGTGGGACGTCCGAATTCGGATGATGGTCCGAACTCGGACATCCGAAATGCATGTATGCAGTTCATATGTTCATGCAAAAATAAACGTGAACAGTTAAAAGTTTAACAAAAATGCATGAAATTACAGATCCTAGTCTAAAACAACTTACTGAACATTTTATCTAACTACAACTAAAGAAAAATAACACATTTCAGTACCTAAAATGTATAAAAATCGAGAAGAAAAAAGCTAAAAAAATGAGAATCAAACTCATAATATAGGAAGATAATGACTGAAATAAAGGTAGAAATGGTTTACTTTGAAGTGCCGAAATGAAGAAATGCAAGAAAAACGAAAGATAATGGTGGTCCAAAAGCTTCAAATCGGTAGAAATGGTGGTTGTGGGCGGTGGGAGTCGACGGGAAGGAAGGAGAAGAAGAAAAGGTCTTGACAATGAAGCTATTGGCCGTTGACTAACCCTTTTTAAAGTCGACCGGGTCGGGTCCGGGTCATGGGATCCGCGCTCAAAGAGGGAGATGGGCCGCCGGTTTGGACTCAACACACACACACCAAATTAAATAAAATGGGCTTTTCATGAAATTAATAAAAACAAAATTAAAAAGAAATTTTGGCCCAATTTTTATTACATCTTTTTGAGTTTTTCTATGAGACTTCAAAATAAAATATTTTTGGTATTTTCTTTAATTTTGAAATTAAAATAAAATGAAATAAAGTAAACTAAAATCTTTTTGGTTTTTTCATAAATTTGAAAGATAAAATCTTTTTGTGATTTTCTGACCTATTAAATTAGACTTAAAATTAAATAAAAAATTAAGACCAACCTAAAATTTAAAATTTAACGATAAAAGAAATAAAGAGAAACACAGAATTATAAAATTTAAAATCCTAACTCTACTCCCCCTCAAATAAATACCGGTTCTTTTTCTTTTCTTTTTCAGAATTAAACTTGACACCCCTTTTTAGCTTTTCAAGCACAGACAAACCTGGATATTGTTTGCATCCCACTCCGTGATGAACAATTCACACAGCAATTTATCAGGATCATTAATTATTAAAAATATACGCAGATAAGGAAATATTGAGTTTCAATTTTGTGCCACAGTCCTTAAAGTTAAATAACAGATATTTTCTAAAATAAAGGAATTTCAATCACGATGGATTGAAATAGAATTATTTAAGACAATATCTGATATTTAATTGGAAGGCGGATTCAACATGCGATATGAGATACTAAAAACTGAAAACGAGGTTCGTCTAAAGCTTTAGTAAATATATCCGCAACTTGGTATTCCGTGCCAACAAAATACAACTCAATGGTTCCCTTTTCTACATGATCTTTAATAAAATGATACCTGATATCTATGTGTTTTGTTCGAGAGTGCTGCACGGGATTGCAAGAGATGGCAATTGCACTTCGAGAATCAATATTGGTGAGTGAGAATCCATAATCGCGTAATTGTGTTCTCATTCACAGCACTTGAGAGCAACAGCTTGCAGCTGCTACATACTCAGTCTCAGCTGTAGATGTGGATACACAATTCTGCTTTTTGGAAGACCAACTCACCGGTCTATCTCCTAAAAACTGAATTCCTCCCGACGTGCTTTTTCTGTCCACTCTACAATCTGCAAAATCAGCATCTGAAAACACAGTAAGATCGAAATCAGTTCCATTTGGATACCATAGACCAAGTTCGGGTGTACCCTTAAGATAACGAAAAATGCGTTTTACCGCAGTTAGGTGTGATTCTTTTGGGTCGGCCTGAAATCTAGCACAAAGACATGTTGAGAACACTATATCCGGCCTACTGGCAGTCAAGTATAGCAAGGATCCTATCATCCCTCTGTAAGTTGTATTATCGACACTTTTCCCGGAAGGATCGGTGTCTAACTTACAGTTGGAGGCCATGGGAGTTGCGATACTCGTGCACGAGTCTAACTTATACTTCTTGAGAATGTCAAGAGTATATTTCGACTGGTTCACAAAAATCCCATCCTCAAGTTGTTTGACTTGTAATCCTAGGAAAAAATTCATTTCCCCCATCATACTCATCTCAAACCTGGACTCCATTAGAGCTGAAAAATCCTTACAAAAGTTACTGTCAGTAGATCCAAATATAATATCGTCGACATAAATTTGTACTAGCATTATATGTGGGCCTTCCCTTTCTGTGAACAGAGTTGTGTCCACCACACCTTTATAGAAACCGGCAGAAATAAGGAAATTTGAAAGACTATCATACCATGCTCGAGGTGCTTGTTTTAAACCATAGAGGGCCTTATCTAGCACATAAACATGGTCGGGTTTATGTGCATCAACAAAGCCTTGTGGTTGTTCAACATACACCTCCTCGTTAAGTTCACCGTTTAGAAAGGCAGTCTTGATGTCCATTTGGTACACTTTGAAATCTTTGTGCGCCGCGTACGCCAAGAAGATTCTGATTGCTTCGATCCGTGCAACTGGAGCGAAGGTCTCGTCATAATCTATCCCTTCTTGTTGTCGGTAGCCTTTGGCAACAAGTCTTGCTTTATTCCTTATCACAATGCCGTTTTCATCTCGTTTGTTCTTAAAGATCCACTTTGTTCCGATGACTGTACGGTCTTTTGGCTTGGGAACTAACCGCCATACTCTTAGTTGTTCAAACTGGTTGAGTTCCTCTTGCATTGCAACTATCCAATCCGGATCTGTCAGGGCTTCATCCACACGAGCGGGCTCTATCATACTCAGGAATGATGCGAAGAGGCATTCATTAGCAGATGCCCTACGAGTTTGGACTCCTGTTGATACGTCACCAATGATTTGATCTGTTGGGTGACTTCGGGTCCATTTGATCTCATGTGGAAGGGGTTCTCGGGATGGAACCTCTGTGGTTAATGTGGGGATGGATGACGATTCATGGTCAATGGTTTCAAATGATGGTACCACTGGTTCAGGTTCGATTCCCGAGTGTTCAGGTGAAGGAAGAATTGTTGGTATTATATGTGAGGGTATTATAGGAGTAGATTCAACTGCGGATGTGTCGGTGGATGATGTGGATGGATGACGGTACGTTGAAGAAGATGGAGCGGAGAAACTTTGCGGCGCAGTTGAATTTGAAGGATCACCTACATTATTGACAACATTAGACACACTAGCATTAGGACCGAAAAATTCAACATAAAAAGGATCAAATAAATTAACCAAATCAGAAAAAGAAAAAGAAATGGGGTTATTTGAAGAGTCTCCAGGCATTTGAGTAATGCGTGGTCCTGATTGATCAACTTCGGGTGCCAGTTCAGCCAACTCATCAAATGTGACGTGCACACTTTCATTGACTGTTCTGGTTCGGGTATTGAATGCGCGATATGCCTTCGAGTTGGATGAGTATCCAATGAAGATCGCTTCATCCGCCTTTTCGTTTAATTTCCCGAGGTTGTCTTTGTCATTCAGCACATAGCACCTGCAACCAAATACACGTAAGTACTTGATAAATGGTACTTTATTCAAAAAGAGTTGGTAAGGAGTTTTGTTAAAGCGCTTATGGATGATGGAGCGATTTTGTGTGTAGCATGCTATTGATACGGCTTCGGCCCACAAGAACGGAGGTAGCTTTGAGTATGTGAGCATTGTACGAGCGGCTTCCACTAGCGTACGGTTACGCCTTTCCACGACCCCATTTTGTTGAGGTGTTCGAGCAGCAGAGTATTGACGCTGAACACCTTTGGATCGAAGGAAGCTCTCCACTACTGAGTTCTTAAACTCCGTGCCGTTATCTGATCTGATTGATTGCACTGACAGCTGCTGTTGGGTCTCGACACTCTTGATAAAATCAATGATTTCTTGAGCTGTCTCGTCCTTGGAACGCAAGAACCTGACCCAGGTGTATCGAGAATAATCATCAACGATAACCAACACATATCGTTTTCCATTTATGCTTTGAGTTCTCATCGGTCCGCATAAATCCATATGAAGTAACTCCAATACTCTTTTTGTTGATGGTTCGGGCTTTGGTTTGTGAGATGATCGTTTCATTTTTCCTTTCTCACAAGCTCCACACAGATGGTCCTTTTCGTAGCGCAATTCAGGAAGACCTTTGACCAATTGTTTCGCAGCCAGCTTGTTGATATTATCAAAATTCAAATGGGATAATCTTCGATGCCACAACCAAGAGTCTTTTGACGAGGCTTTTGATAGTAGGCAAATGTTATCCTTCACTATTAGCTTAGCTACGTCAATGGTGTAAAGGTTAGAGTTTCGGGAACCAATTAAGATTTCTTTTCCATCCATGCTCTTAACACTGCAGTTCTTGGCTCTAAACGTTACTTCTAGTCCTTTGTCGCAGAGTTGTCCTATGCTAAAAAGATTATGTGATAACCCCTCAACATAGTCAACGTCCTTGATGACCAGATTATTTAGAACTAAGTCCCCGTATCCTTTGAAGTGAGCCTGATGGTTGTTCCCAAATTTCACAGTTCCGCAATACTGTTCAACAACGTTGGACATCAATTCTCTTCTTCCAGTCATGTGCTTGGAGCAACCCGAATCCATATACCAAATGGACTTAGCCTGAAAAACACATAAATTCATATAATGAAAAACTATATGCATTCAAACACATCCATTTTTAATTCACAATCAAACCGTGTTCTGAACCGAGATGTTCACAATCAAACCGTGTCCTGGGCTGTGTGCACAGAAGCCAAACGTGTCGGTTTAAGCATAACCGACAAGCAAAAGAACGGGTCCTAGTCTAAGGTAACTAGAAGCCATTTCTTTGAAGCACGGGTCTTGATCAGAAGTAACCAAGAACCATCTGCATTAAGATCACACAACCTTGGGTACCCACCTCAATATGGGTCCCTTTTTGTTAGGGTTTCCAGTTTTATATGGCACGTGTACAGTTTTAGAATCCCAACTAGCATTTGTGTGTGGACCGGATGCACAACCCTTTGGAATCCATTGAAGATTGGATTTATTGGGTTTTGGTACCTTAGGCGCTGAAATTGCCTTCGGTTTTTGTCTTTTTGAGACCTGTTTGACCGTTGCTTTGGTTTTGGGCCTTGGCAACGGACACATCTCAATTTTGTTTGTGGCCGATGATGCACTATTTTTAGTTTTCTTTTTCCGAATACGTTTAGCAGGATATGGCACGAAAGCATTCATTTCAGGAACCTGTCGTCTATATTTAGTTGGACATAGATTAAACATATCACTGAAAGAGTACTTTAACAGAATAGCAGAATTTGGTTCAACATTACAGACATTGTCACACACATTGTTACACAAATTGTCTTTAGAGATTACAGACATCCTATCTCTAGTAACAAATTCACTTGGCATTAAAGCCTTCTTCACAAAAAAAACTTGTAAAATCCTGCATGGTGATTTTTGGGACTCTCCTTATATGATCTGTAGGAACAAAACGATTAGAGTCAGTAAGCATGGAAGATTTAGACTTGACAGACTTTTCTTCTTGGTGGTGAGTGGGTTTCTTAAAAGACTTGGATTTAATCTGAGTCTTTTGAGGAACCTCATTTTTGAAAACTTTTGAGCACTCACCTTTGACAATGATAGAAGAAGATTCAGCTTTAGCCTTACCTTTATCTGATGACACACATGGAATATTTATGGAATGAGAAAGTGTTCGTTCTTTTGAAAGATCTTTCAATTTTTGTGAAACCATTTCAAAATTTTCTCTGTAGATAGTAACTTCCATAGATCGTTGAAAAGATTGATTTACCAATTCTTCTTCTCTCTTAAGAAGAGCATCTTGAAGATCAAGTGCTTTCTCTTGAGACGACTTCAATTCCTTTTCTAAAACAGTGATTTGTTGTTTAAGAACTTTTGCAGGAATATAAAGTTGAGGAGTTGATTTTACGGTTTCAGTTTTCAATTCTGCTTCTGAATAAGTTGACAAGAGATCTTCCTCTAAAGTGGGTACTCTAGAAGAATAACTCTCATTAAGTTCTTCATATTGAAAAGAAATTTCTTTATCTTTACGAGCGACACGTTTCTCATTTTCTTGGTTTAAAACTTCTTTTGATGACTCAAAAAAGAAAGATTTAAGACCGGCTCCCATGTAGTTCATGTCATAAAATACAGGTAAAACATTTTGAGCTTTTTTCAAATATTTAGGATTTTTAAAACCAATTCCTTGTTTAGAATGGTAAAACCTAGTTTCTTTGGGCTGATTTAAATGAATAGTTTGTTCTGTTTGACCCCTTTTCAAAAATGCATCGTCAAGGGTCTTTATTCTTGAGTACAAACTTATCCTTTCTTCTTCAATCATTTTGTATTTTTCTAAACTATCTATATTTTCCATATTTACCACATCTAATTGTTTTGTAAGAACAAAAATTTCTTCTTTTAAAGAGAGTTTTTCTTTTGAAAGCGTTTCCATGCAAGATTCAAGATATATATTCCTATCCTGAACATCTACTTTTTCAATTAACATCTGTTTTATAACATTATGATTAGTTAACCACTTTGAATGATATAATTCAGATGATTCTTTCAGAGTATGAGCTTGATGTTCAGCCTGTACACACCTTGCAGTTTCAGCATTTAATCTAGCTTGGAGATCAAGTATTTGTGTGTGCAGTGTACATTCATTATCTACAAATAATTTATTTACATGTGCAGGAATGTAACAGGACTATACCTCATTAGACTCAGAACCGGATGTGGAGCATTCGGAATCGTTGGTTGTAGCCATCAGACATGCTGGTGGATTTTTCAGTGTCTCCCCCTCAGCAGCATGATCTGAATTGTCAGCAGTGAAATCAGAACATGTCTCCAACCCAATACGATCAACCATGT